>DWNH01002188.1:0-10162 GCA_018249895.1 Tiana niger | reverse complement strand
ATAAATGCTATTTTCTAAGCCTCTCCCAGTGTTAGAGTTTCGTGCCCAGCAGAGGATAATGTATATACAGTACATATTGTAGCAAATGTTACAAGCGATTGAAATACACATAACACTTCAGGAAGTAACAAGAGAACAGATTGAAGCTAAAACAAGGCCGGCGAATTTCTAAAAGCTGAGAGGTAAATTCTTGTGTAAACTCGTTGTACACAACAAAAGACATACGTTTATAATAATTTATTTATTTAACATTGTGTAGTTTCATTAAACGATACAAAAATTATACATATTTATTAAATCATAATACATTTTTGAGTACAAATAGGTACAATAGTTACAAGGTAGATTATATTCATTATAAATATAAAATCGTTATAGAAAATACATAATTAAAACATGTTCTTAAAACTAGTTAATTTAAGTAAAATAAAGCAAAGCAAATACAATAAACAAAAGCATATAATCTCTATTACTTTATATTCAAGTGTTACATGAATTAACTTCATACAGAATCTTTGTTCTCAATTTCTCGCTGAATTGTTCACAATTCTTCACTAATTCCAAGGTTCATCCGTCACAATAGCTGAAGTTGTTTCGAGGACTTGTGGCAAAAGTTTGGTTAATCCTGCTTTGAAGAAAACAATAACTAATTCATAGAACTCATAATATACTGGACATACTCACCTCACAATATTTCATTAATTAAATTCAAATCTTGTGAAATTCAAAACCCAATAAAAAATACAATAAAAGCTTTATACATTTAATGACATGTTTTTAGTAAATACATTTTAAATTTCACAAGTCACACAAGCTACCAGAAATCACAACGCAACACACCTGGACTTCCGCTTGGCTGCGCGCTCGTTGTTATCGTCTGCATCGTGGTGCTCCTGGGCCTCCTCCCCGATGATGCCATTCAACATGTCCACCACATTGTTGATCGTCTTCAGTTTGTTCTGGATCTCCAACTATACAGAGGCAAGGCAGAATTGATGCAAGGTATGCTTTGGGAACCAAATTCTTAGTTGTGTAAGCTCTACAGAGTGGACAGCGAATGCCATGTCCACCACAACTAAAAATTTTAAATTGAGCTACGCTAGATTTCATTATATTACAAATCAATTTGATTAGATAGTGAAATTTACAATTTGTAGCCATAACAATTCCAAACCTGCAGCTTAGTATTTTCCTTAAGGAATCGTTTTGTATCAGGGCTGGGGGAGCGCTTGGCGTCGCCGCGTAGCTCGTTACGTTGGTCCTTCAACGTGTCAAGTTCCTTTTTAAGAATGCCTGCCTTCTTTATGTAATCCTCTCGTTGCTTCGATAAGGCAGCTTTTTGGTGTCGCATTTCTGATTCAATTGCTGTTGAAAGGAAGGCATAAACATGAAATATATTTCCCATAATAATACGAGTGCAACATCATGTAACTGTTGTTAAAGTAAAGAAAAATATTAACGAAAGCCTATTCAAGCCACTGATCAATTGAACGTTACATGAAGCTACACTCCACGTAGCAAATAAAGATATCAAAACCAAGGGTGTTGCAAAGGCAACGACAGCAGTAAAGAGCAAAGTATCAATCTGGTAAATGCATTAATTCAGTGCAAAATTATATTCAAATCTCTTCACATCGTGGACACATAGGTTGTAACAGCACCATTGGACTAAATAGATGATGCAACCTAATTTCCATAAATGTATACCTGAAATAGAGTAAATTTAATCACACGTCATAAAATAAATACTAATGTAGGCTGTGCATGCAAATTTAAATAATATACTTCTAGTGCTCATTCCTTATTTCAATTGTACTTCATCAAATACCTTATTTTTCATATGCTCATTCGCTTCACCTGGGACAAAATCAAGCCTTTTCTAATTCTATGCAACATTCCATTAGAAATCTTTAGTAATATAATATTGCTTTAAGGTAATACATACATACTAATAAATTTAGAATTGCTTACAATATTCACGAAGTGTCTTGAAATCATTGAACTATAAAGAAAGGTACTAGAATTTAATCTGTAAAAAATATGAAATCTCTTGACATAACACAATAAAGGAATTTGAAATGTGTAATTGAGTTTTTACACAATTTGTAAGTCCATAACTAATCCACAAACATTCCTTCCCCAATTATCGACTGTATAGTGGCCAATTAAGTTTGTACATTTAAAAGCAAAGCACTGCCACAATAATATTAGTAAAGTCCTTACCTATCCAAAATGACTAAACACAAACCAAATACCAGTAAAGTCATAGTATCTAGAGTCTCATTCAAAACAACATTACACATAATGTTATTTTATATTAAATGTAAATAACTAAAAAAAAAAATATAATAATTTTTAATTCAATTATGATAGCAGGTGGCACTACCCAGGTGCAAAAAATAAACATGATTATGCACTCATTCAATTTCAATGAAACCTTTGTACCTTTTCCATATCACTGCTGTACCATAACATTGGTTTGCACTAAATTGAAGTTATTTACAAAAAAATGTTGAGTGATTATGTTAATATTGAACCCCACAAATTACTCAATAATGGACTATCAAATGAATAATCAAAATATATTATACATTTTGATACTACATATTAGATAGTCTAAAAGCTATCTTCTGTTATATTATCTGTATTGTACATAAAACAAGTGCCATCACATGCAAAAAGCATTACACCAAGCAAAAATACAAAATAGTTATTGTATTGTAAAAATACACTGCAATGCACCAAATAAAAATGAAATTAATAAAAAATAATTTTTTATTTTCATTTTTCAATTTGATTATGTATAATAAATTTACTTAAATTCAATTAATTGATACACCTCAGTAGATGAATTCGGGTTCATCAGTCGAATTTGTACCATGTCTCATCACAAATCCTATTGAATTACATGTATTATGCTGGTCAGCTAACAATCCAATGTGTACTTAAATTGGTTTACCTAAAATGAAAAACCTGTTATGTTAAAATATAATTACTCTTACCTTCTTTCTTGATCTGATCATCCACATTGGAGTGACTGGTGAACATGGTGGCTGGCACTGGTGGGGGCGGCAGTGACATCTGGTTCCAAGCTGCCATTTCTGGGGGAATTGTAGCTGCAGATACTGCGCTAACAGATGGGAAGTCGTCGTAGATTCCCGAAGAGTATGTAGACTGATAATTAGCTCCGTAGTTAGGTGCCTGAATAAACAGAAATATGAAGAAATATTAAAATATAAAATGTAATATGTAATATAATAAATTATAAAATGTTTAAATTGTAAATATTTAATTAAACAGCCTGTTAGGTGTATTATATACATTAATGTCTTCTAAAATCAACTAAATATGAAACAGCTTCCTAGAATAACACCACAATTGTATGCAATAAGATACAACCGTAAGTTTAAATAAGGTAACAAGTTGGCTAAAATAACTAGGGTACGATGTATATTAGAATTAAAATATCATCCCCAGACAATCTTATACATTTTTTTTTAATTATATGTTCACTAAAAAATATCCAGTGATTAAATTTTATGATAATTGATAAACATAAAAAGACTATTAGACTAACAATGCTTAATGACTAATGTTTGTGAAAAAAAACTTAATAACAATTTGATTATGACCATCCATTACTTACAGAGTTCTGTTGGTTGTCTCCAGGATATATCATCAGGTCCTGACATGGTCGGTAATGCAACAATTCCGGAAAGGAATAGACAATAAACAATACAGTCAAATATAGAAACTACATACAATATACATAATCTAAATTTAGTAATACTAGGGTTAATGGTATCTTAACTAAATAAATGTTTTAAATATAGTTTTATTGACTTATGGTCAAATTTTAACAACTAGTATTGGTGATTGTATTGATTGTAGTAATTGAGAATATCCTTCATGTGGTGTGAGGTTCACCATCACAATAATTTTTATTTCATATGTATGAAATAAATATGTGAAATACATTTACTTCATCTTGATTAATTAAATTGGCTATGAGTCACATTTATTTTTTATTTATAAATGAGCTTGATACAAAGTTTACACGTATAGAAAATAGGTACCAACATAATGCAGGTAAGCTCAAAAGCCACCATGGCGTCTTCTGTAAACAGCGTTGTTGATAATATACAATGGTAGGTATTACATATTTTATCCTACAATATATCAACGCATATTTAACTAATAGCTATAAACCAAATAAACTAAAAAACATTCATACTTCAGGTGGGAAGGCTGTCGGCGGCGCCGGGAAACCTGATTCTTGAAACGGAGCGTCCCACAGTTCACTAGGCTCAGGCAGTTTCGAAATCTCACTCAGAATATTGTCGTCTAACTCCTTCTCATTCTTCCCCCGTGGGGATCGACTCCTCCGCTTTTCCAAATCTCTGGGCGGACTCCTTTTCACAGCACGGCTCTTTTCATACCGATAATCCCCCCTGTCGGCTCTACTGCGGTCCCAATCTCTATCACGATTATAGTAATTTGTCCTGGGATCTCGAGACATTATACACTACACTGTACAATATACACGACTGATTATATGTATTTTAATAATATCACACGATTTTGTATTACGCATTACACAGTTTATAAAAAGTTCTTTCATATCAGAAAAACACACGAACACGCCATTGTTTTCTGTGCATGCACGCCATTTTGACATTCTGTTTTTTTACCAATATTACGGCCTTGGATATCTTCCTTTCGGCCTTTTATCACACAGAAGTATAATAAGTTAATTATAATCAAATCCTATTTAATTCTATGTTTAGTGAACATGTAAAAATTGAGTTGAAATAATAGAAAATAGCTCAGTTATAAGTTATGTATTTGTTCATCTAAAAATTATGGTTAAGTTATTTTCTAACTTTGATGATAACGTCTCATTGAATGTTTTCGTGAGTTTTAGTATTCTTGAAGGCAGACGATGATAGGCGTTGAATATTTTCATTATCTATAATAACCCAATAAACCCAAATATCACATAATTCATGGTAAGGAAAATGCCAGGTAATTTAAAATTGAATGTTTCAGATCAGCAACTACAGCATTACAATAATGATTGCGAAGTGTACGAATCTGATAAAATGTGGTGTGAATAATCGAAGCCAAAATCTTAATAGTCTTATTGTTGTAATGAAATGCCTACCAAGATTCATAAATTCCTAAGATGAGGATGTCAAGGTTTCTTAGGTTTGTTATTTTTAATGTCAGTGTAGCATTTACCTTTAAACATTTTAATTTCATTTCTTATACAAAATTGTTTCTAGCAATATATTTTCTTGTTTTATGAAGATTCGAAGATTCGATCAGTATTCACATTTGAATTTCATGATTTTTTTGTACGAATTGCCCGTAATCCGAGAAAATTAGGGAATCTTTTTTTAATATATGGAATAAAAGTAGCAAACGAGCATGCAGGCCACGTGGTGTTATGTGGTCACTGCTACCTATGGACATCCACTTGCAACTTCTGGCAGTACCGCAGTCCTAAATGAGATCGAAAATAGATTCGTTGCTACTTCGTGGTCGTGTGATCTAACATTGAGTGAACGCTGGCAACCACACCATTCTTCCGAAACACAATAAATGCCTATACAATAGAATTGGGAATTGCGGTGGTACTTCCCCGGGCGGCGATCTATCACCTAACAAATAATAACCCTCCAGCATTTAGATGTCCACTGCTGAACATAGGCCTCCCCTAGTCGGCGCCACTCCGTCCGGTCCTGAGCCCTTAGAATCCAGCGGTTTCCCGCTATCTTCTATAGGTCATCAGTCCACCTGGTCGGAGGGTGACCTGTGTTCCTTTTGCCGAGACTTTTGATGTACCTACTGACCAACTAACTATCTGGAACATTAAGTGTATTTCTTCACCTGGTGTTAAGTGGTCACTGCAAATCATGGACTACCATATGCAACTTCAGGCAGTACCTTAGGTAGAACCTGAGATCGCGAACACATGCATTGCCGCTTTCTGAGGACTAAAATAGATGGTCGCCTCGTATTTACGAACATATGTACATACATATGAACATATGGGACACATATGGTGGTTAGGACTTTTAGCCTAACATATGTACATAGACAACTAGCCCTAGTCAGAAATACGAACATACCTTAAAGAACTATAGATAAAAAACATAAAGTTTCCTACCAAAGACATTATTGCACCCTTAAGCAATACGTCATTAGCTTAATATCGGGCCTTATTTCACGTTTTAGGGCTTTCCTTTACTCTACTAAGTATGACACAAACTTATAATACCTATAAAAGTTTGTATAAAAACGTTTACGAAGACAGAGTTTTTACTGCATAGTTTGATACGATAAATTGTGTATTTGAGTTTTCAAAATATATCTGTTGCAATTCTTTAAAATTATCTTCTACTAAAGCTAAGTCTATTTATAAAATAAAATTTAAATAGTTATACCAACCTAACAACTCTTCAATCTAAAATAGCGTTGAATCACCAAATGCAAATAGACCACAGATTATAATGACAGCCATTAAAACGGGTTATATTGAACGCTTCCATTGCTGTGACACGAATGGTTCGAAGTTTAAACATTTGAAGAAATGGTTCCACTGCATAATATTAGCGATAAAAAACCGAATGCTACGTTACTAGCACTATAAATGAGTGTCAATGATATGGTAAATTCTTTTTCATTTACAATTTTTATGTACGATACAATACTATTATATGTATATATAATATAATTTAATTAATTGAAATTAAGGATTCTTTGATTCTTTGTTTTGCAGTAATTCGTTAATGTCACCTGTATTTAGTATTAAACTTAAAACTTAAATCGTACACGAAGTAACAAAGATTAGCAACACAGCAATTAGCGTGAAATGCTTCGAATGACGTCAGGTGAATACAAAAAAAATGTAATTAGGCAAGTTTTAAAAAATCATGAGTTTGAATATTTCCTTTCATAAAAATTTAAAGTATTGTGTATTATGTAACAAAGCCGGTACATCAGAGTTGTATATATGTATATTGAATATAATTATTATATTATCAAAACACTTTAAACAAAACTAAAAAAAAAACTCCCTAATCTCGCCACCAAACGATTCGCTTACAATCAAACAAGTACAAAAATCAAACATTCTCACCAAAATAGTCACTTCCAATCGAGCGCCCGTCATGTCAACACGTATTTAACAAAACAATGCGTCATTAGCATAAAGCCGTTCCGTCCTAATGATATTGTCGTCTAATTGGTTACGTCCGAAACGGTAGCAATATAACAGTTAAATTGGCTAATTTATAACGCTTTTGGACAAGCTATAGAGATACTAATTGAGTGTAAATGGCACCACTTTGAATAGATAACTATGTTGGCGCTGAATTTTCACTTCTGGGCATAATCAAGCGTTTGAACGATTTGTTCGCGTGTTCAAGGAACACTGTGTAATTGATAAAAAAAATATTACCTCTGTATATTTAGATTACGCTGATATAATAATATTGATCTTAACAATAACCACAACATCTAAGCAAACGTGCCATTTTACAAATAAGACAATTTTAATTAATTTTTTATACCAGGGATTCCCAAACTATTTTGGGAAGAGACCGCTTTTCCAAAATGAACTGATACCTCAGACCCTAATAGCCAAATTACTTAAAAAAATGATCTCTAGTATTTTCCTATTGATACAAAATTACTTACGAATTTAAAACCTTTGCGGTTTTTGTTTATGTCGATATTTACAACTTTGGGAATCTCTGGATTACACCCTTCGAGATATTAGCATTAAATAAAGCAAATACTGTAAATTGGAGTATTCAATACAATTCCACAACATTGTGAAATACATCCAGTGGATTCGGTACCTATTCACGACAAATGATAAAAATATTACATTAAATACTCTTATCCATCGACCATCTTAGTCCTCAGAAGTAGCAACGCATCTATTTGCGATTTCAGGTAGGACTAAGGTATTGCCTGAAGTTGCAAGTGGATGTCCATGGGTTACAGTGACCACTTAACACCAGGTGGCCTGCACGCTCGTTTTCTAAAATATCTATCTGTGATCTCGGTTCTGTATTTTAACGTACCTGTAATGTACGATACCTGACGAATTGCCATTCAAAGCTTTTTTATTTAAGGTTTATTAAAGTGATCTATTTAACTATTGTCTCGTTTTTACACTTTTTTATTCACGTTTTTTTGTTTGATATCGAGAACGTTTATTTTGTCTATTGTCAATAATAGACAAGGCAGTTTCCGTCTCTTTTTTTAGTTTTTATGGCCGCTTGGTTACAGTCTGCCCGAGTGACCTCGAGCCGTAAAACTAGCATGATAGTGTATTAGGCTAGATGCATACGTCTAGTTATGTGACGGTATTTTTATACATTGTAAATCTATATATCCCTGTAAACTTTCTAAGTTCGACAGTCTAGTAACTGGTCTTATGACGCAATCTCGAAAAATACACGTGAGTTTAGCCGTTCATATTTATAAAATAGCTAAAAGAGCGTCTAAAGCGGATTTACTTATCGATTTTTTGACTTTCATTACGTGTATGTAATGAATAATACCTTGTAATGAATAAACAATTTATTTTCATTTCATTTCATAGCAGTAACAAAACTGTTTCATTATTATATTTCTCTATCTGCAATGGCGGCTAAAATAAAAACAAAAACGCAGGCGAGAAAACTACTTGTGACTGACTGTATATCATCGACCTAGAGAACTGACCGTGTGCAGTTTGCCTTATAGATGTAGCTTCGGATTCGGCGAAGTATTAAAATTCAGTAGGAAACCAGCTGCGATTGTGACCGCCCTTGACTCCGTAGGCGACGCTGGTGCGCTCTGAAGCTGGCCTCACACTCTCGACGAACGAATGATAAACTGTATTTCTTTAGGTACATTAGTTCTAAAGTCATTTCATTTTTATCGTAGAAAAATAAATAATATTGTTGCATTCCGGGCGGATAACTGATTGATGGATAAATAAAGGAATGTTTTTAAAAGCCTTTCGCTTTGATACCGAAAGTATGTGAATGTCATTTCATAGTTATAGAAAGTTTGTGGCTATTCATCCATTTGCTGCTGTGCCATCTGTGTGTTAGAGTCTTTCTGTTCGGTTCACGCATTTCAGCGAGTGTGTGAGCCTACAACATTTTCGCGATGAGTCCGATATGTACGAACATAATTTTTTTTACAGTTCGTTTCCATTTTTGAAATATGCGGAAAAGTAAAAGCGTTTCTAACGAGGTTTCTTATGTAATCTTAAAAGTAATAATGCAGACATGCGATAAAAGAAACAAATATGTAAAGTAAAATGTTCATTGATGACTAAATAACATTTGTATGTATTTTAATGTAATCTTTTTAAACTTCTCTTTACTTTGTTAAATTGAAACATATTTTTTGCAAAAAATTACTAGATATGAGTATATAAATACTACAACTATTTAATTACTACTACACTAGGTATGATAATAAATTAAAAATTAAACCATGAACTTATGTTAAATATATCATAGTACCACTATACTTCATTGTTCTTACTCCAAATTATGCTTAAAAGGAAATAGTCAATGCCATAAATAAATACACTTAAAAAAAAAATTCAAAAATGCTTTATTTATACAATGTTATAAATGACAAGATGTGAGATCTTCCCTGGTAAGTTACAAAACCTGTGTTAGGAATGTCCCCTCTTCTTTCCATGTGTACATATTGTGTATAAATTAACTGATTTACATTTAATTAAGCCTTTTGTACATTCTGTTTAAATTATTTTAATATTCTGTTATTTGTGTGTACAATAAAGAGGTATCTATCTAAGTTTAGTATATTTTATAAACATAAACTTATACATATATATATACACTTAAATCAAGCTTAAGATATGCCTACTTCGGAATATTTTTACATGTTAAGGAATACCTTAACATTGAAAATTTAATTCCACGCCTAAAAGTTTCCAAACGACATTTTAATTATTCGCCCATTAAACCAAGTGTGCGGCAATAAATAATAACGTCATCGTCAAGGTTAAGCACTAGGGTAACAACCGCGACGTGGGAAATCGCTTTAAATAATTGTCTATGACAATCATAGAGAGTAGTAAAATTGTATAACTACCTACGGCCGAAAAGAAGGAATCCAA
>DWNH01002187.1:0-10165 GCA_018249895.1 Tiana niger | reverse complement strand
ATTCCCGGCGGGGCAGAGGTTTAAATGATGAATTTAGATTTCTGTTCTCGGTCTAGGTGTTTGTGTAATTGTCTGTGCGTGTGTCCATGGTACCCATGACACAAGATCCTAGAATCTTAGTGTGGGGTTATGAGTGTGAAGCGTTAAAAAAAAACATGTACTCTAAAATAGAAAAGTATAAATAAAATTAAAACAAGATCTCAGAAACATTAGTATGTAATAGCTAATCATCGAAACAATATTTACTGTTTAAAACGTTATGTCTATAAATTTCACGTGGTTGAAGTTGCGAGCACTTTATAGTCTAGTCTATAAATAACACAGTTTAAAAAACTAAATAATATAATAAATAAATATCTTTTCATAACTCACTTATAATAATCAACTTATTGTATTACCATCGTTTCTTAATAAGTTTGCAAAATTTCAATTTAATCTGACATCAAAACGTAGATGATAGAAGCTTTCAAATATTACGATAAATATACAGAGAAGGCTAATCATAGTGCATCAAAGAGTATCTTTAAGAATGATTAAAAATAAGCTCTTATTGTTCATATTAAGAAAGTTTACACGAACATAAATATTTAACACATTGTTAAATACCGTAAACAGTACAAATAATGAGCCGGCCATTTTTATTTTCAGGCCTCCCACGCAAACGGAACCTTTATGTCAGAGGGAAAACTGCCTACACATTTATCATGCCTAACGCACTAAATAATTAGGCACGCTTATAAAAATAGCTGCGATCAGCGATTTTCACGCAAAAATTTGTTTTGGTATAAAAATTACTAAAAGTAAAGGAATGATGTTATTATAATAATTATTGTTAGATCAGAAGAAACACGTAAAACAAAGTTTGCATGTGATTTTGTGTATAAAGTCTCCTATTAATATTTTTAAAGTCACGCTATTTTATGTTGATAGTTCTTCTGGCTGTTTATATCAAGCAAAATGCTATTATAGGAGCACAATTTTGACCAAAATATTCTTATAGGTTGTGCCTCTGTCAATGAACTACTTAAAACTGGAAGAAAGGCTGGATGAAAAGCTAAAAATGAGAATTTCTCAGTGCCTTGATTTAAACGGTTGTCATCTATACAGATTTGACTGTAAATGAAACTTTTTTAATAAGAATTCCAGCGAAAGTAACACTTCGGAGACTTGTCCGCTTGCAAGCGAATATAAAATAATTCGCTCCACTTCTTGACACCAATATCTTCACTACAGACAATTTTGTTCACTTTTTATATAGAACTTTAAGCCATAAATCTTTAATGTTTCGACGTTCTTAAGTGTATATTATGTGGTATTAGTCAGATTGATCTCAATCTCTAACTGTGATACAATATTAATTTCGGACGTAAGTGCTACCCTATAAATATACAAGTAATAATAATATGCTATATGTACAAAATAAACAAAAGAGATCGTATATAAATAATTATAATGATAATATAATAATAATTACCAATCAACAGAAACTCATACCGGCCAGCAGAAAGAACGTAATCAAAACATTACGACAGAAAAAAAAATGAATGCAAAAACAAACACAAATCTAACGGTTAAAGATTCTTTATTCTCAAAGATTCTCAAAGTAAGTTTATTTAGTTTCCTTAAATATTAAACACCTGAACCAAATGATGTCAACTTATTTAGCAACTACCCACAAAAAAGGTACTTCAAACCAAGGTATTAAATAAGTCACGTCTCATTAATCCTCCGACGAACCTCTAAGAAAATGAAATACCTAGCAAAACCGAAATCTATTGTAATGCTTAAGCACTTAATTTCGCGAGCCAAACAAACAATAAATTTCCTCTCCGTCTTTTCCTTTGTAGTAAAAGCTCTTAATAGAGCGAAAGATTAACAATACTACTATTTAATTAAGTCACTACCTTGAAAACGGCCAAGTTTCGCAATTAAAGCCCTTGCTTTAAATTCTACAACGACATTATTGCTACGCGATGTTTATTGTGTTTTCACGTTTTTGGAGGGATGTTGTTCTCCTTCTTTGTTGGGAATTCTTGTAAGAAATGTCTTGTTTAACAATTTATGTAGGTGCATCTGTCGTATCTCTCTTCCAATTTATTTACGGATGAATTCAAAAAGTCTGTCAAAAACTAAAGATGTCTTTAAATTGCATTAATTGCGCTGTACTGCATTAAATCGAAATTAACTAATTATTTTCTATTGTGAACCATTTATAATATTTATTTATTTATACATATATAGACTGTGTTAGACAATCTTAACAGAACATGTCCAATCTGTTTGCCCAACGTTACATTTTTTCGATATATTCCCCTATATATTGATATATTGTATCTATCCATCCATTAGCCTTCCACTAACGGTCATTAGCCAATATTGTATATGTATTGAAATATTATAGCAAAGAACTGAATAGTGAAATAAATCGCACTGTCGGAAAATGACGTCAAAAAGTTAGTTCTTTGGAATTTCGCAAAATTGCTACAGGCGATGATATCCTAATAGCCTCCCGCTTCGCAGAATTGATGCCGAGGTTAAATGACAGACAAGATATTCTTGGTTTACTTATAAACTAAGCGAGGTCTCTGTGAAATTTGTCAAGAAATACGTTTCGAAATAAATGACGCCCAGCGGTAAATTACGTCGGGGCAAGGATCATTATACCCGGCTTTTACTAAACTGGTATAAGTGTTTATAATTTAAGGGACTTCCTTATTACTTTGTAGGATTATCTCACCTTTACATAATATTAAAAGAAGGTGACGAGTCTGTTCTCATGTCTATTTCTCTGCTCTCTCCATTTAAATTAGGCAATGCTTTCTTGCTCAATTTTAATATGGTTCTCACTGTCAAGCAGAAAATGTATAACAGAAGGTAGAATACATTAAAAATAAAATATTTGCATAATAAAAAAAAATCTATGTTCTATTGTCAAGTCATCAAAAAAATACTTTTGTTTGCTTGTGTACATGATTTCATTATTTACGTTTTGACTTTCAGAGTTCATCATTAGAGGGAAGTACCACTGCCACACCCAAATCTACCGTAAAGCTATGTATTGTTAAGCTTATTGTTATGTTATTATTTCATGTTATCTGCAAATATGTTATATTTTTTTTCGTTTTAATAAAGGCATATGTACAATAAATTGCAAATAGGTAAAATGATTTTTACAAAACAGGAGTAAACTAGTAAACTAGTTTATTAATATGTTTTTGTTTAGTCTTTAAACTGAGAAATACGAGTATGTTAGAAAATCTGCTGCAAAATATATCAGACGCGTCGGTAAATTACGTCAAGACGAAAAGGGCTGTTATTTCAGATTTTGAAGCAGTGGTTAAGCTAATGCCTTAAGAGATACGAGTATCTCTTCTTAGCAGCATTTTATTAATAATTATTTCATGCTTACTATGCAAAATATACACAGTTTATTCTCACAAAGCTTTATTTGTTATTTATTTATTATGTACATTGATTTCTGGGGATTTTTTGATTTATAAAATATTCAGTAGGTTCTTAGTTTACTCAAAAGTTCAGACTAAATATCTTACGATATTATAATAATATCAGTTTTAAATTCTTACACCTTTTTATATTTTTAATTTATACCTAATAAGCGTATTGCCACTTCAGTCTTATATACGTAAGTATTAAATAAATAAAATAAATAATTATCTTGGGACAACTCACACACGATCGTCTAATCCCAAATTAGGCAGAGCTTGTGCTATGATAACCAGACAACTGATAAACATAAATATTTTTTTTTGTAAATACATACTTATATAGATAACAATACACCCAGACACAACAAATATTCGTGTTCATCAAACCAACATTGTTTGGGTGGGGATCGAACCCACGACCTCCCGTTTAGTAGTTAGCTTCGCTA
This sequence comes from Tiana niger, assembly GCA_018249895.1. Taxonomy (NCBI): domain Eukaryota; kingdom Metazoa; phylum Arthropoda; class Insecta; order Lepidoptera; family Hesperiidae; genus Tiana; species Tiana niger. The sequence continues at coordinate 6,273 of DWNH01002187.1, read as the reverse complement.
ACCACTAGACCACAAGGCCAGTCTAGTTATTACAATATCAATTTATATTATTATATATTATATTTTATAGTGGATCGTGTCGTGAGGAAAGCTCGATGTTAAAACAATTTAATGCGATGATTATTCAAGACGCTACCTTTGTTGGCAGGTTGTGGAGTTGTGCGAAGGCTGAAATCTGTTATGAATAAACATCAGTACAAGAATATGGAGGCATTAACTTGGGAAGGCGACATTTGCTTTGTTTTTGTATTTTCGTAATGAGCTTCTCGTTGTAAATGGAGACAAACAATATGAGATACAAACATGGTGCAGAGGTATTATATAACAATGCAGTATTTCTTTTCATCGATTTAAAAAAAATATTTTACTCAAAAACGTTACGGACTGCATTGAAGTAAGAAATAATTTTTAACACATTCAAAGAAATTACGTATATTGGAATCCATGCCATTGTAAAGCCGTTGAGAGTTTATAAATTTTTTTGTAAAGATACTGACAAAACCTAAATTAGACTAACTCCTTAAAGACCAATTGCACAAATAGGTATAATTATTACATGAACTCCTTAAAGACAAATTGCACAATATAATGATTGCGCTAACGCTATATTTGTGCCATTTCGAATGTCAAACAAGGCTCTATTTTTTTTCACAGGCAAGAAAGTGGATTTGATACATGGTCTTATGCCAAATTTGACTGTTTGCAACCGTACTGACAAGTGGGAATTTTTCACTTGCGACATTGTACATTGCTACAGTTGATAAGTGTTACACCGTCGTAAATCAATGGCAATCAATATTTCTTAAACCGATTTATCGTTTATAACACGCTGAAGCTACAAAGCTCGTAAAATCCTTCAGAATTAGACTCAATAGTTTATATTCTAAGTCTAGTAACTTGGTTTGTGCAGTTTGAATTAGATTGGAAGGCATTAGTTATTCAACTTGTTAATCCAAGAGTTCAATATTTGGTTTGGATTTGGTGAATAATGCAAATGATTTTGAATAAAGGTACCAAACCAGTAGGTATGTATATCTTCACTCCATTTTTCCCCGCGAGTAGAGAATCAAAATACTAAACAATTTTGTAAGTTAAAACAACAACCAATAAAATTAGAATACTGAGAATGAAAAATTTTATAGTGGTTCCAGTCCATTTAAATAAAAAAAAAAACTCGCACACGGCCATCTGATCCCAAATTAAGCAGAGCCTGTGCTATGGTAACCAGACAACTGATAAACTTTATTTTTAAATATATAGATACTTAAAGTTTTGTGCTATTCACATGTAACTAGCACTCTAGAATACGGTATTTACATATATAATACACCCAGACACAAAACAAATATTCGTGCTTATCTCAACAAACATTTGTTCTAGATGGGGATCGAACCTACGACCATCTACTTAGCAGCAGGTTACTATGAAAATAAATAAATAAATATCTTTGTACAACTCACACACGGTCATCTGATCCCAAATTAGGCAACTAGGCTTTTTTTTACATCCAGACACAGAACAAATATTCATGTTCATAACACAAACATTTGTTCTGGCTGGGGATCGAACCCACGACCTCCCGTTTAGCAGTCAGGTTCGCTAACCACTAGACCACGAGGCCAATCAAAAAGTAATAAAATCTACTTTCCAGCTTACAGGGACACATCTAAGTATTTACAACCTGGCTTCAGGGCTTTTATTCTCCAAGTTCTAATATTAAATAAGAAATAACGTAAATAGATCTTTGTAGACATTATTATTGTTGAAATGAAGAAATTACTTACCTTACTCCTTAAAATAAAGCAAAGCTAAAATGTTACGAAACATTAAAATTACGTAATTTAAAAATGCTACATAGAAACAATGTACATCAAAATCAATTCAGTGATTTAGACGTGAAAGCGTAACAAACAGACAGACAGAGTTAATTTCGCATTTATAATATTAGTAGAGAAGTAGGGATTACTAGTACATTAAATATTAACAATAGTTTGAACAATACGCACTTTTTTCTTAGCTGCAGCATGTTGTTCGGCGTTAGATCTCTTGTCTGAGTGCTGTCCAGGCACCCACTGCTGCCCTGGCGAATACAATGGTTATACGGGATCAAATCCAAACCACACGCCACAGTATGACCATCTGTTAGTTATCACACTGTGACCTACTGTTAAGAGGATAAAATGTGGTTCTTTTTACATACTCTGTCATGATATAACAGAAAGAAATTAAAAATCCGATTGTGTATCAATTACTTCAATAACTTAAACAATATTGACAACAGATTATATTGAACATGCAATGTGCTGCTTATTTGAGATGCCAGTCTTGTTTTTCTTTTGACTTTTGGTTATAACCAATATTTTCTTTTCAATAAATCCAAATCTCATAATTTTTTCACAAAAGGTTAGAAAGTAAGAATTGACTATATAATTTTGTTAAATGAAAGTACTATCACCCAGAAATTGAGATGTTATAATGGTTTGATACTCTATATAATGATTCTGATAAGCCATTGGTTGTAGTAAACACATGCTAATACTAGTTAAAATCCATTCTCAACTACTAAATATTTAATTGACATGCAGAAATGCTTGCATACATAAATAAATATCTTTTTCACAACTCACACATGGTTTTCTGATCTCAAATAAGGCAAAGCCTGTGCTATGGTAACCATAGATAAATATTTTTTTTTGTAAATACCTACTTCTATAAACAATACACCCAGACACAGAACAAATATTCGTGTTCATCACACAAACGTTTGTTCTGAATGTGGATCGAACCCACGGACTCCTGTGTAGCAATTAGGTTCGCCACCAGACTAAGAGGCCGAGGAGAGAGATATATTATTGTCAATTATTATAATACACTACACAATAATACAATACACAGATGTAAAACTAATGGTTACAGAAAACACTCGACACCGCCAAAGCGGAAGCATAGTGGTTGATAGAATGGGAAGCATGAACAAGTAGAATATTAAAAACAAATTCAAAAATCACTCATCACACAAAAATTTGTTCTGGGTGGGGATCGAACCCATGACCTCCCGTTTAGCAGTCAGGTTCGCTAACCACTAGACCATGGGGCCAGTCTAGTCTCTATTCAATTAATTCAACAGATAATCTACAAAACTTTGGTTCAAATATGTTGCTTAAATTTACTGCATTAGAAAACCAATTGGATTGATACAATATAATTATGGCAAAATAAGATGATATGCATTTATTCATCATCCTATAAGAAATTTAGTTACTTTCGTTCGATATCCTCGCATTAACTATCCTTGCCTGTCCAAAAGGAAGGTTCAGATGAATTAGTGCAGTAGTGGAATGATAATTATGTATATTACCTCAATTGAGTGCATAACGCCCATACGTATTCAGTCTGAAATACTATATCAAAGATTTAATATTTATTAAAAAATATAAAGATTTGGATCTTTTACTATATACTTTTTTAATATATTATAACGTTACTTTATCTTTTATTTCGTCACGTGTGTGCCACTTATTTTTTTATGTGACATAGGCATACATTTGACTCCAATCTCACTCATGGTAAGAGAGATGTGGTTTAGGATGTACTTACATAACAAAGTAACCATGAGCTCAATATACAGTACGGGCGTGACGCACACAGCGAGGTCGGCGCTGCAAGAAGCGTATATAGTACCACAGAGAAGGAGAGCGAGCGAGGTCTCACGTCGAGATGGTGGTGGTGGTGGTGGTGGTGCGGGTGCTTGCGGTGCGCGGCGTGCTGGTCGTAGTGCGCGCACTCCTCCAAGCGCGTGACGCCCGCCAGCCGGTAGCGGTGCAGCTCGGCGAGGCGCACGCGCAGCTCGCGCTCGCGCCACAGCCCCGCCACCACGCCCGCCTGCTCCGCGCGCCCGTAGAACTGCGCCGTCCACCGCAGTCGCTCCGTGAACTCTCTGCCGGGGTGCGGTTACTATGTATATATGGTTGGATGTCGAACTATAAAGTTTTTATGGGAAGGAAGTAACAAATAAGCATGCAAACCAGTACTGCAGTCCTACCTGTGAGCAGATAAGAGATGTGATGGTGCTCCTGAGGGCTAAGAAGGCCGCCTCATATTCAAGGTATACAGTCACAGCAGAATGAACAAAAATGTACTAAACTTTGTTTTTTTCTACACAGATTCTGTAATTTTTCTACAATAGATTAAAATCTATTGTATAATAGCTCTAATAGGCAACTCTTTTATTTGCATAATTAATAGGAATATTTTAAATTACCAAACAAACTTTTTTAGCTGGAACACAAGCAAATTACTTACTTTTTTTCTTTGGCAAGTTTTCCTAGTGTCCTCTGTTTATTTCTCTGGTTATTGAAGAACACAGATACAAGTTGATAGTCCCGTACAAGTCTTTTTCTTCTCGTTCTCTCCCGGAGTCTTCTTGTATAAATATCTACTTGAGAGAGCTTCAGGGCTGTAACATAAAACATGACCAAAATATAATAAAACCAAAAAGTGAGTAGATAAATAAAACTAGAAGGATTTATTTAAGCATATGTCTACATTGTAATTAAATAAACACAAATGAGTAAGCATGCCATCCAAATGGCCCTTAAAGTCATCTGCATAAAGTGTATACAACACCTACTCAGGGATTTCTTGGATGGTGCAAGTAGGACTTACAATTTCTTTGTTTGCAAAATATAGTATACATAGAACTTTTTATTATAACTTTAATCTTATTATGAACACATTTATATCTAAAACTTACCAACATCAAGTTCATCATCCTCTGCGTTTAAGGATAAGTTTGATATCAGCTGTTCGGCTTCATGGTCGTGTTCCTGGAATTATGATTTACTTGTTATGTTGACATATTGCATATTAAATATGGTAATCAATAATGAAATTCCTCATAAAACACAGAATGTGTTTTGATTATTTGCACAGAATTTAATACGTTTATGTTTTATATGTTTATATATAACAAAATGTTTAGCATCTCTATGCAAAAATGAAACGCACTTTGTAATAATTTATTGACATTCCGGTGTTGTCAAAGACAATAGTAATATGACATAATATTGTCAAAGCACTTTTTTAAAAGATTATAAATATATTAAAATTCACATCAGATTTATTGAAATCAACCAAACTAGCTTTTGTAGGTAACACTATACAGTATTTATTATGTAAATTAAAGCATATAAGAGTTTCTATGTTATTAAATCAGCAATTCAAACTTTTCAAACATTAACATTTGTCTTTAATACTTACAAAAGTATTAACTAAACTAATTACCCTTTCAAAGTCATCCCTATTGGACATATAACTAAGTTGTGCAGCTTCATCTGGAGTCACTGCTAGGGGGACCAGTCTTGATACTGCACTGGGGCCCAAAGGACCATCATCCCTGTCCGCACAGTGCAGTGAGGGTCTACTGGTACTTTCAACATTACCCCATGTTGCTCGCCCAATACTGCCCTCCAAATATCTTGTTATGTACTCATCTTTGGCCTCTGTAAAAAATATCATAGCAAAGTAATTCTATATAATATAAACAATACAGCAAAATTTCCAAAAGTTGAATAGAATACTGGAGCAAAAAGATTAGGAAGATAACATACATAACAAAATACATGTCATCAAGAAAAATACTATACTAAAATTTATTGTTAATACATGAAAGATTTGTAGTAAATATTATAACCTTATGGTATGATGGTACAATACAATAAACCTTACCATCAGGAGACCTTGTCTCAATATGTTTAGCAATATCCTCCCAGTTGCCAAATCCAAATTGTTCTATAGCATCTAATAATCTAACTTCTTCATTTGCTGACCAACTGGTACGGCCCAAAAATATACCAAAAGCCCCTGAATCCTGAAATTCCATTTAAATTATATTGTATAATTAAATTCACCTATAAAAGATATTTTTAAATTTAAAAGAACAATGGTCCTTTACCATAAACTGATAGGAATGGTCATTTTTATGTGGTCCGATTTCAGCTCCAAACGAAAAACACTGAAAAAGTATGAATTTGTTACAAGTAATATTTAAACTTAGCGCCAAAACTTCAAACAAAAATGGCAACGATGCTAGTATACCTGCAAACAAATATCAAAGTCAACGCATTCAGCACATCTTACACGAACTCCATTGATTTCTTCTTGACAATACGTGCAATTATATTTTGCATATAAATCTGAAAACGACATATTTATATAAACGACATAAAAATAGTAATCGCGCGTTGGCTAACTTGGCAGTTTTCCGATTACTAC
>DWNH01002186.1:0-10166 GCA_018249895.1 Tiana niger | reverse complement strand
TGGTCACCGTCGCCGATGGACGTGAGCAACACCAGAGGAGTCGCCGATGCGTTGCCGGTCTTAGAGGAGTACTCTCTTAGCGCCATTCTTGAAGAAGCCCATGTCATAGTTCGCAGAAAATGCCTTAGGAGGAAGATCATTTCATAATGTAAACGTGCGAGGAAAGATAGATCATCTAAATCGGATCGTGGAGGACCGCCACGAATCCAGATGATGCGGATGGAATCACAATCTTCGACGGTTTCTTTTGAAATTTCTTCCAGCAGATCTGGGACTGGAGAACTGAAACGAATATAGGTAAATTCTTGTTATTCTGAATTTAATTAATACCCACCTGTTTGTCCTATCGTCAATACAGGTTATAATCAAAATTTAATTACCGACCTACCAACTACACATAGTGTCGCTGCGTGTAATACACGTTTAATTAATTAATTCCATTGATATACATATTTGTTAGATAGGCACGTACCAAATTGAGTTATTTCATATTATGGTTTGACCCCGACATTACTACTGTTATTAAAACAATATTTTAATACATAAGTAGCAAACGAGAATGCAGGCTACTTGGTGTTAAGTGACTCAAAAACAACTATATTTATCTTCAGATGCTACGGATACGCATCTATACAATTTAATTTTAATATTTTATCTAAATAAATGGGTACAATTATAATGCTATTATTTTGTTGGTAATCTAGTACAGACATCCAACAAAAAATAACGTTTTGCTGCTGAAGGATTTGTTTCTGGAACGCTGGAAACGAGTTTATTTCATTAAAGCGAAGCCTATTTTTGCTTGAGACTCGAGTGCATAGCTTGGCTTGGCTCACTGACAAAGTGCTAACACTCCTTCCGTCGCGTCTTACTGAAACATACAGAAACAAATGACCCTACCATTTGTTCATACAATAACAATAACAAATTTTAATTTTAATTTTCAATTGTTTTCAACTCTTCGATTAAAAATATATACATACGTTATTTAAAATGAAAAGTAACCCAAAATTGGACCATATGTTTAATTAATGAGTTACTGAATATTATTTAACAATGATAACCTTTTGGATCCGGTTTGGGTCGCTGTTTGCGCCTCTAATTTTCGATAGTAAGTAGTTTAATATATTTTAGGTAATACACTTGCTTTTCGATGAAAGAAACCACCGCGAGGGGATCTGAGGGATTTTCTCGAAAGGCACGTGAAGTGTACCGACCCGGACTGGCCTAGCGTGGTTATGTCCAAATCCTTATTATATATGGGCGGAAACTGTCCCAGCAGTCGGACAATAAAATGTCATTGATAATGATGAATTATTAGGCATTTTACTGAGAAATCCAACCTAGTTTTACATTCAAATTATACACCTGAGAAAGTAAATATGTATTCTTAAATATTATTGCAATGTCTTTGTACATAATATCTACATTTTGTCTAAATCTTTATCTAGATTTTGTCTAGTTGCCTAAATTATCTTGACAATTCTTTATTATACATATTGTCTTTATTTAATAGAAAATGCCGATTAACATATTTATAATGACAATAAAATAAAAATAGAAATACTTGATTTCTCCTCAAGATCTTTAAATGTTCAAAATAAAATGTTACTGTTTTTAGATCTACCGTGTCATTAAATAATAATTTATGATTATCGTTTTTCGATTAGCCATCTTGTGCCTCCGGTGATCGCATGTTATCTTAAAGAATGACTCGAACAACTTTTATCAGCGCTTGAGGAAGACATTACACTTTAAATTCATATTTGCTCGGAATCTCGCATCATTATATTGGTTTATTCTTTTTTTGATTGTGAATTGATATAATCGCCTGGTCCTGGGTTCGATTAACAGCAGAAGTTTGAATAGTGAATTTCAATTTCTGTTCATGGTTAACACCAGGCGCCCACGACTCAGGGAACCCTATTGTGGGGCGCTGAGCATGAAGGGTTAAAAAAAATGTAAACTATCTTCTCCCTCTTTTATCCAATGTATGAAATGTAGTGTTATCTAATGTAATGGCGATAAGAATTGTGAACTGACTAATACTTTATATGTTTAATTGATATTTATATTAGACATAAAGTCTGGAATATTTATGAATTAACTATATAAAGTGTTAGATACTGCGCACAGGATGATAACACTAAATACTCAAGGGTCCAAGTTTTTGGGATCGCGAAAGGACCCGTGGTTCTAAACATGGCGTCGCAAATAATAGAGGAACACCGTGGGGACAGTCAGATGGCGTCCGTCGCAGCCTTCCCGTCACCCCTATCTCGCCCCTGGGGCAGGAAAAGGGTCGTGCACAAAAGCCTTATACTTATATTACTTTAATGTATAGTTTTGGTATATCCTTTGTGCTCAGAGATAGATTCCTACATGTATATATAATACTAAGCATCAGACAGGACCATGTATGTGTATTTTAAGTTTCCTTAACTGCTTCTCTGCTGGGGTTCTTACAGATTAAACCCTTGAAGTATAATTTCTCTTTTAATGTTTTATTAGATAGATGATGATAAAAATTATTTAAGCTTTTTAAATACCTTGGCACAACTCATACATGGTCGTCTGATCCGAAATTAGGCTGAATTGTGCTATGATAACCAGACAATTGATAAACATACATAAATATTTTTTAAATAGATACTTAAATAAATATTTTTTCTACACTTAGACACAGAAGAAATATTCATACTCATCATGGTTAGATTATTGCAGAATAAATATACTTCAATAGTATTTAGTATAGCAATTAAGTATTACTGTGTTTTATACATCTCAAAATGTGTCACATGTATGTATGTAATTAGGATATATAGGATACATAGATATAGCTATATACTAATCAACTCAGAATCTCGCTAACTCGATTACACTAATGTGTCATTTGCTCATCTCATTGCAATAACAACTTTATCATATCCAAATATGGCAGTTTTTATGTTGCATGAATTCTAAGAAGTTTGTTTCCGTTCTGTGGAATTAAGCAATGTAAAGCATTATGAACACTTTGCTCCTTATTAATAAAGTTCAAATTCAGATGCCTTGAGATTGCCTGTAGATGCGAGCCCTGTCACTTGAGCTATCAATTTCTTACACGGAAAATTGAACTATGAAGATACGCAATAGAGTTTTAATTCGTCTGGTAATATGTATGTGTGCGTTGGTAGATCGGTACCACTCGGTGCCAGGCGCGCAAGAATGCGCCTGAGTACAGTTACAAATTACTATATCGATTGTTGAATACGACTTGGGTTTTCTTTGCTAGGTACCTGCGAGCCGGTGTTTTGCCGGTTTTTGCTCGGGTAACCTTTGTTTTGCTAAGCAGTTCACTTTTCTTGGAATATGTTAGACACGCACTGGAACATTATCGTCGCGAAACTGCCTGACAGTTCTTCGTTAAGTCATCTTTAGTTTCTTCTCGCCTTTTGGACTAAACGTATTAAAATTTGACGCTTTGAAATTATATTTTACTTTTACTTTTATTATTCGTCTACTGTTTTCCAGTCTCCTAAGTCTGCAATCGCTACAGCAAATGAAATGTGTCTAGTTTTTATCTATACCTAAGTCTATCGAACAAATTTTTTAACTATAGTACTATGTCTCATAAGACTTGTGTGTTAAGTGTAATAAAATATGCGTTATCACATTTAGTGTGCAGTTTTTTTTTTATTAAAATATCATATGCTGTTGGCCCTACTGGCTTTTACACCTTCACCGGGGTTTTGTGGCGAACCACATTGGCTCAACTGGAACGGAAGTGAGGAAAGGATAGGAGTGATATCCAGCGCCGGATAGAACTAACAAACTAACCAACCAACCAATTAATTAATTAATTCGCTAAACACACCGCACCGCTGACATCACGATGACGCCCGACTTTCCAAATTTTTTTTGCAAATTGTTATAATTTACTCGACCGAACCGACGACGACTCTACTAAATTGCTCTACTAAAAAGCTAAACAGCCCTGATGATTATGTCAGAGTTTATGTCAGAAGTGGGATTCGAACCCAGGGGTTGCTGGTAAACTTGAAAAAAATAGTAGCAACTATTTAAGGTGCAGCATGCGCTTATTCAATTAAATACCTTCCAAATTTGTACTCATAAATGAACTGAGGTCTCCTATACGCCCCGGAGCAGTCGTAATGAGGGGCCCGTGTTTGTTTGGAATAATGAAGGTATTGAAGATCCGAAACGGAGCTTGCTCCGCACGCGCCATTATCTCATTGTTGGTCGCGTATTGTGTTTCGTAATTACCGCTGAATCAGCTGACTCCACGTCAAGCGGTTACACCGCTACGATATTGTTCTTAGGTTTTTGTACGGGTTTCGTTAAGTCTAAATTCCTTAAATTTAAAGTGTAATGCTTTTTAAAAATCGTCTAAAATAAAATTCTCTATTTAGGTGCTACCATATTTGTTAGTGTAAATTTCTTTATTTTGACGTATCAAACGTCAACGTAGAGGTAATACTCCACCTTAAATCATATTTTAAATAAACTATTCTCTTTTCGATACAGATTTATTTATTAAACGAGTCAAAGTTATTTTTATTTTCTTAATCATTGAAATAAACATCTTTACCAAAAATTGGTGGAAAGGTAGGCATATCACTAAACACCGCGAAAGTCTAGAACATTGTTATCCTTAAGTTGCGCACGAATCGCTGTGCCTGATTCTCCCCTAAGATTCTTGCTAATGTGGCTAAGTCACCAAATCGGCTGCTGTACAGCCACATGAGGCAATTTCTTGGGTTTTCGCTAATGACGGTAATCTGTATGAAATAGTTCGGAGCCTCTTAGCCCGGTAATTACATTTAATCTCAGCTTTTGCCTACTAATATAGTTTTGATTGCTATGGGTCTAATGAATATACTGGAAGCTCAAATTCGGAGATAAACAACATGTGAACAATCTGTTATTTTTGATTTTAAGACACTTTTTGTCAATAAAACCAAATTAGTCGTTATACAACATAGATATTCTAAATCATTCTATAGACAGCTGTAACGCATAATAAACGGCTAGGTTTTGCTAAAAATCCTTAAGTAAAACATTAAGTCTTCACGTACAACTAAATCTATCGTACAAAGAATCCACCACTCTCATCTTCAAAAAATTAAAATCCTTTAGTGAGACTTCAATTCCCATTCAAAATAAAAAAAATAAATCCTCTATCAATTGAAAGCGGCTGCTTGTATCATTTTCCTTCCTGTTGAGAAGTTAATTGAAAAGGAAACCGACTTATGCGAGCGGAGTCGACGTAATTTAATTTTTTTCCAAAGCTTGTGAAAGAACCCTTTAACTTGTTCTTTTATGGTCTATATATTTCTGCACACTTGAATAAATAAATTGAATTTCAGCTTTACCTAGAGATTCGAATTCTTTTAACAACACTTTTAACTATTATAGTATAAAGATGATCATCCAATAACCATCAGCATAAATGTTACGAATTCATTACGGTTTATGACCTGGTAATGCCTATTCATCTAATTCAATTAATGATTGCCTTAAGGCCAATGACCATAAAGGACGTATTTGTAAAGGTGTCCCTCAGGGCACACCACTTAGTCCTCAAGTATTAGTGAGTGCATAAATTATATAGGCGTTAATTAACCTCAGTCGGCTCGCCTTCATAAACATACTATCTCCCGGACTTGGCGTATTCCCTTCACCGGAATATATTAGGATTCAAGAGTTTCGGAACAAAGGTCTCCGTATTCAGACGAACAATTGTCTTCGTTTTAATCCGAGCAAGTCTGCTATAATCCCAGGGCTTGAATGGATATAATTTATCCGTTCGTATATCTGATGTTATAGTTTAATCTCCTTAGTGAATTTCGCGGAAGTTTTGATTTTCGGTTTAATCAAAAGGGACAATGAAACCGACTTATTAATGAAGGTTTTAGTCAAGTAATTATGCTTACGAAGCATAATGATAAGTATCACTAGCGTCATTCGCAAAGGTAATAAACAGTTAGGTACATTGTTATTGCCTTGGCAACTCATGCCTTGCTTTCTGCAGTTTTAATAAGTTCAAAGTTTTAAATAGTACGTTAAGTTACCTTCTATTTTGGTTAAAGAAAAAAATTGCATATTTAAAGGAAAGGGCATTATGAGGAAAGTATTAAGGCTTTTTTAATTTGCTTATTATTTAAGTAAAAAGTTGTCCAGCAGCTGAATCGCTTGAAATAAATTTTCTTGAAAAGAAATGTATTATAATGTTACAAAATATTTCTACTGTTAACTCTACTTTCCTTAACACTATAACATTTATGCAATTAATAACTCAAGTACGTATAAAAAGTAAAAGTACAATTGAAAACAAATGTAAGAAATTTAGATATAACTTTAACTCCCCTGAGAACTTAAATACGTTGTAAGTTGTAACCCCTTTTCTCTTAGTTGAATCTTTCTGGCATGAACGTATACTTGCAACTATATTTTTGTTCTGTCTTGTCAGAAAGTTTCAAACTTTGGAAATATCAGTAGAATAAACCATAAATCATATTGAAACAAATCCTCCGGATATCAAGATACAATCAGAGTTTGCTATATGTTGCTGGTATATTTCTATTGTGAAGCTATTGTGAAACTCACACACGGTCATCTGATCTCAAATTAGACAACTAGGCCTGTGCTATGTTAACCAGACAACTAATAAACATACTTAATTTTTTTTTTTGTAAATACATACCTAACTTAATAGATAACAATACACCCAGACACAGAACAAATATTCGTGCGCATCACACAAACGTTTGTTCTGGGTGGGGATCGAACCCACGACCTCCCGTTTAACAGTCAGGTTCGTTAACAACTAGACCACGAGGCCAGTCAAATTGTACCCGTGATATTTATAAAGTCAAAGCTTAACAAACAAACTCTTTAATTGTCCTCAACTTATTCATCATTCAAACCACGCTTACCTTTCCTATCACATCATTTTGAAATGTAGACCTTTTAAACAATAGAAATCTAGCGAAGCCTCAAGTCTGAAACATTGGATGGACGGTCCAATCAGAAAATTGATATTTAGTAGTTTGCAATTGGATCCTCAGTGCTCACCGCAACACCGCCATTTTAGAACCAAAGTTGCAGTTTGCCCGACTTCAGCGGATAGCAACTGACGCGCCGCGCGGTCACAACTTCTGTTTTAATTTCTCTATTATTGGTTTCATATTGATGTCTACATTTATTTTAATCAATTTAAAAAGAGGTTATATTTTGGTGTATGTGCATGCAGCAATAATTTTTATACACGTAGACTGATTGTGATGATAGCATTTTTATTCAAATCAACCACATAACCAACCCCGTTACAATTGTTACAATTTTATGATATCTATAGATTCTGATTTATTAATGCGATACAATCTATTATGGATATAATTTAAACCAATAAGCATAATTAATGTTTTTCCAAATACAGTTTTTTGGCTCCAGTAATTTATTCAAAAGCTTAGCAGAAATCAAGAGTCTTCTTATCGCTAATTTTTACCTGTTGCCTTTAAAAACCTGTTAAATTAAAAATATTTCTGACACGGACTTACCACTTCATAATATCAAGTCCGGGAAATTTTCATTAGCAGATATTTGAGGAATGTAATTACCAGACACCCGGTGTACCTGATACGGTGATGCGATACTTAGACCTCGGATCAAGTTTACAAATTACGGTTTTATTGTTACAGGTACCCTTGAGATGTGGTGGTATTTTGAAGGACACCTTTACGTAAGTTATTAAACTTAGCTACAATAAAACACATCTTCAAACCCAGTACGTAGCTTGAAGACGTGTTTTATTGTTTTCTAGTCATTTAAGGAAATGTTTTGTTGTTATGCCATTTTAAATATGAATTTCAAACATACAAGTATTTATTCTTTAGATTTTCACCCTTTTTTTTGTTACTTAATTCTTCATCTTTTCACAATTTTTTTTGTTAGGTAATTTTTTTCGATTAAAGTAGTTTATTATTTAAATAGATAATAAATACTGTTGATGATCAACTAAATACACGTATTTTTATTGCATCCTGATAGTGCACGTACAAAAAGTGATGGATCTTTTAGCGTTTTTTTAGTATCCCCTTGTCTCGACAGGAATGTCTTTGCAGGAGGACCAACGCCGTGGGATTTCCTATAAAATTTCCTATTTAAATTGTACCTCGAAGATCCGCTGCGAATACAGCTGCCTAGCTGGTCTGGTGCAGCTGGTGTGGCACAACTTCAGGCTTCAGCGTGTGGTAAAGGCGTTGTTTGCCAAAGACTACAGTACAGCGTTACGTTTGTCACTAGCAATCATGCTTAAACATCTTATGCCATTGTTGAATTGTCTAAAAATAATTACAAAATATCCCAGTTTGTTCGTAGCGGTAAGACCAAATAGTTGTCAAAACCAATGAGGAAAATAGTTTCCTTTAACTTATTTCGAGGCAATTACGAGTCTCAAACAAGGATTGAGGTAAAACTTGTAAAGGTCATTCTTTTTTAGTTCTCATCTGTTACTGCTAGCTAACTTTTTTGATTATTAGGTTTATTTTGAGTTCGAAGAACTTGTACGTAGTTGAACTGTAGTTATTCTTATAGGGCATCTCAAAAGTTTTTTTCATTTTAGGTCTGAAAGCGATGACCGCTTTCGAGTAGCTTTCGTGCTGCGAATGTAATATCGCGTTTATTATAATACCTTATAGGTGACACGTGACGCTACTGACACGAATCAGCTAATTCGTATTGGAGCAGTGTGGTGCGTGTCCCAGGCCATTTCTGGCGACACCGATCTCCAGTATTGAGATACAAAAAAGATAGCGACCTGCCAATAGTGCCATCGCACGGGGGGTCGATGACTTCCTACAGCAATCGACGTCATTAGATACCACGGTTATGATTAATTATGTTTATATTTAGTGCTGCACCTTACTAAAGGAGCGTGCACTTGACAGCGAAGTGCGCGGTCAGCAGACATAGCGACACTAATTGTGTGCAGCCAGAGCCGTGACCGCCGCCATTATGAATATTGCTCTTGTTTTATTATTTTAAAAAATCCGCACAGCAAACGAGCGTGCAGGTGACTTGATGTTAAGTGGTAAATGCCAATTGCCCAAATCAAACCTTAAACAGTATTCACGGAGAATTCATTGTTTCTAGAAAGTAATTGATGTAGTGTTGATATTAATAATTGATAGCGTTTTCAATTAAAGAGGTCAACGTGCACATAAGAATGCGCGTTTTAAGAGTGATAGGTTCGCCGCCTGGTTTAGTACCACCGCCACACCCAATTTTACCATGAAGCACATTATTGTGTTTGGTTGGTGTGGTTGTCGCAATATACGAGGCGATCACATTATTCCTCAGAAGTTAGTAACACATCTATGTATTTACGGTCTCAGGTACGCATTGCGTGAGGTTGCATGTGGGAGTTAATGGGTTGTAATGACCACTTAACATTATTGGGCTTATAAGCACGTTTGCTATTTAATTCAATAAACAAATATATAAACCTCGTAGATGTTTTCTTGTCCAAATTGTATTCATTCAATTGTTACGAGCACCTGTAATTTTTGTTCCATCAGGACTTAAATCCAATAAATCTTGGAGCGGTGGTTAAATCTTCACATTTACCATTTCGTTCAGTGGAATCCTTTAATAGTGGCGGATACGTCTTCGCAGACGCGTTTTATGTGAAACTATTTGTGCGCGAGGGGTCAGAAAGACCCCAATTTGTGTAGGCTAATAAGTGTACGGGGGGCAACACAATTGTGTTCTATGAGAACTCTTCTGTTCTCAAAATAAAACCTTATTTCTTAGGTGTTAAGGTCGTACATAAAATTTGTAGCACGTTCAGATTCGAAAATAGGTTGTCACAATGTATTCTTAGGATCTTACAATTTTATTCGTTGCTTAAAATAACTTCCAACTATATGTTAAACTGATCGCTTATTTGAATGTATGGCGGTGATATTTCCCCGGTCGTCGGCCCACCATCTATTAAACTACACCATTATTAACTTTTTTTCCACCAGACGTAACAGAACTAACTACTTGGAAAACAGAAATAAATACTTTTTATACCAAAACATAATTCAGTTACTTCGAGCAGTGTTAGGACGGTTCATTACCAAGTAACAGCGTTTCTTCTTAGAGTAGTTGCTCGACAA
>DWNH01002185.1:0-10166 GCA_018249895.1 Tiana niger | reverse complement strand
AATATTTTTTTATTTTATTCATATCTACCAATTGTATATCAATGTCTGACGTTATAGTGTAGTCGTGTACTTTTTTGTTAGTACAACAAAGTTTCAATAAATAATTTAGTACAATTTTTATAAATTTTCGGAACTAATAAGTTTTTAATATACCTAATTTATAAAAACATTAAAACACATTTCATACAATATGAGACTTTATTCTTCCTTGACTCTTGGATATTGGAATACAAGCCATAGAGATTCAAATCTTATGTGTTGTCACCTTTACAAAATACATTTCATTCTATGCAAAATATGAACTATAGCTTAAAGTATTAAAACTCAAGTGATTAAAATCTGTACTGGAAACATCGCAAATTGTCGATGCGTTTGTATCTGTGTAAGATTTCATATTAGAACTAAAAAATATGATGTCTTCCAATTGGTCTCTGTTGATCAAATAATTTTTAAAGTCCACTATTTTAAACAATATCCTGAGTGAAATGAAACTTTTATCTAATATGTCCTCTCGTGGCAGCCATTTTATAGAAATTAATTTGTCTATGGTGAGATCTAAAGAAAGGTGAAGCTAAACAAAAGGGTGGCATGTAGATAGCATTTACTAAAATAAAAGTGAATTATATGATAATATTGACTTATTGCACGTATTTTTATGAGACAGTTAAGCTAAAACCAAAGTTAAAATACCTGTGTATCATACAAGTAAATAAAATGAAACACAATGCATCGTGTAATGGTGGCCATTAGGAGTAATAATTATGTGTATTGGCATACTTATTGCTTTACGGACCGTCAAAACTACGTCTAAAAAGAGACTTCTGTGGGTGTCTACGAAGTTAATGTGGAACAATATGTAATCGAGTGACAGTTTGTGATTGTGAGTTCGAGAATTGAGAAGCCAGTGAGATTGGTGATTCCGCATTACCATGGCCCAAAATCAAGGGGAGGTTCAAGTGGGCACACCGAACCAACCCGTCAAAGAAAAGGATATTTACGCGTGTCTGCCTGATATGCGTACAAACGGACCGCTGGGAGCCGACGAACCGTGTTCAGGTGGCGAGGAACTAAGGTGGCTGCCAGCACAGGCTACCGATAGAGATCTTGTGATGTACCTTAGAGCTGCACGGTCAATGGCAGCTTTTGCTGGAATGTGCGACGGTGGGTCCCCCGACGACGGCTGTGTTGCCGCCAGTCGCGATGACACGACTATCAACGCGCTAGACGTCCTTCACGATTCTAACTACGACCCTGGACGTGCGCTACAGGCGCTAGTTAAGTGTCCAGTACCGAAGGGAATCGAGAAAAAGTGGTCTGAGGAAGAAACTAAGAGATTTGTCAAAGGTATTCGTCAATTTGGTAAGAATTTTTTTAAAATTAGGAAAGACTTACTTCCCCATAAAGACACTGCTGAGTTAGTTGAGTATTATTATTTGTGGAAAAAGACTCCTGGTGCTAGTAGTAATAGGCCACATAGGAGACGTAGACAAGCATCATTAAGACGTGTACGTAACACTAGGAATTCACGTGCGGGAACGCCAAAAGAACAGACACCTGAGGCTACCCCAACAATGCCTGAAACAAATGGTTCAAGGCCTTCACCCAATCCTAAAGAAGGCGGAGAGATGAGTTCAGTAACAGAAGATGAAAATTCAGAAGAAGATAGTGACTCTAGAGACGCTGGGGACATGGCTAAGATAGATGCCAGTAGAACAAGTGATCATTCAGAGGACTCACCAAGTAGAATGAGAACTAGAAATAAATCAAAAGAGCAAACCACGCCAAATGGTAAGAAAGGTCAGGATGAGAGTGACAGTGATTCTAAAACTAAAAAGCCAAACAAAGCTATCACACAAAGTAACCTAGCAAGTACAAATAATAATAATACCACGGAGAAAGTTTTATCGTCTCCGAGTAATAAGGATTCTAAGAAGAAAGTGGCAAATGGTAAGGTTGATGTTTCTAAAGTCAAAAAACGTCTTCCAGATGATTCAAAAATAGAAGGCATCATGGATGGTGATGTACAAATGAAAAAGAAAAGGGCTGATAACGCACCAGAAAGTCCATCTGAAAGTCTCACAAATGACAGCTTTCCTGCGATGGATGAAACTGAAAGTGTGGAACCTGAACCAGAAGCATGTGACTTTAGTTTCAATAAGACTGATAAAGAAAATTCAGAACTGATTAAAGAATCAGGTACTGAATCTAGGGACACAGAACAACCAAAATCCATAGAGCCTCAGATTAAAACAGAAATGATTGAACCTGTTATCAAAACCGAGAAGGACCCCCTTCCACCTATTTACAAAGCTGTCCCTGATAAAGATGAAAGAACAGCTTTAGATTTGAAAACTGATTCAAATGCACCTAAAAATCTAGAAAATATTGAACCTAGGCCACTTGCAATGTTCCCTAAAACTGAACTCATTATTCCTAAAGTAACCCCTATGTCTTCAGATGTTATGGAAAAAATTAAAATAAAAGAAGAAGTAGATCCAGAGGAACAAGCTCAAAATCTACAAAAGGATGATTTCCCCAAAGACCCACTTTCACATAACTTCCCTGGACATCCATTGAGCCAACAAAAACCTCTTAACTTGGAGAACACAAACTTCTTTGTAAAAGACAGCCACATATATAACCCAAAACTTACTCATGGTATAAAAATTGAAGGCGTACCCAATACTATATTTAATCCTGTAAACATTACAAAAGAAAATTCCATAATAAGAAATGCAAAAGAGTATAATGGTGGTATGCCTCCATTTTCGTATCCTGCTAACATTAATTTTTCCAGTGATCCTAATAAACACAATCCACATATGAATCCATTAAAGACTGTAATAAAGTTAGAGCCTAGAGATGAAGCAAGTGAAATGAAGAATACTCCAGAAATATTTACAGCTACAATATCAACTGCTAATAAAGTTGACTCTCCAACTGCACCAAGATTAGATGCGTTGCAAAGGATTAGTCCTTCCCCAACGAATGCCCGTGGAGCTTCTCCGCCCCATATGGAACATCCACCTGTAACAAATACAGAACCGATATCCCCTGCTAATTCCCAAGAATTAAAATCGCAAGAAACTGACGAAGATAAACAACCAACTGACTTGAAAGCTCAGACAGGTCCTAAACCAGAAAATCAAAACACTAGTATAAGACCACCAATATTTCCAGCACCAATTCGACCAGAAATTCATAGAGCAACTGAAGTTCCTGTTCCATCTGTAACAGGTCAAAGTATGGCACCACCACCTCTAAGCCAGCCATCCATTACTGGTTTATTACCACCAGGGCCATTAATATCTGTTGGAAGTGGAACCAACGTTGGACCATATGGATTTTTGCCAACACCACTGTATGGCCATCCGGGACATCCTGGTCACCCTGGCCATCCAGGACTTGATAAACCTGGCCCTATACCACCCCTAATGCAACAAGTGCCTCCAACTCACAGTCACCCTGCAAGTAATTTAATTCCACCACAGTCTAATCAAAACGATACATCAATGCCTCAAGATCTCAAGATAAAACAAGAAGTTCCCGACAGTATGCCAGCTAATTTATCAACTCAAAATGTATCAGATCCTTTACAGTCTCTAAAAGAAGTAAAGGTGCCTGGATACCCCATTGGAAGTGCAATAGCACAACATTTAAGTACTGAAAGAGACAGAGAATCAATATCAAGTGTTGAAAATAACAGTAGGCCGCCAAGTCAACCAACGAACGAAAATATGAATATGCCTAGTGCATTCCTTGGACCAAGAATAGAAAGCATAAAGAAGGAACCTGACTTTTTGCATCAGCCTCACATAACTCCAGTGTCAACAACTCAAGGCAGTGGCTCAGATTCAACTAGTACCATTCCACCAGTAAAGAGCCCACATACACCTACTCCTATTAAAAGTCAACCAACACACAATGGAACTCCTGGGCATGGTCCACATCCTTCAACCACAACATCTCCATTTTCGAGACATTTAACCAGTCCTTCTCAACCTAGACATATATCTGCTTCTCCAGTTCAACCTAATACCCCAGTGTCACACTCAGCTTTAAACCTGATGAATCCTACGCCACTTTCAATACCAGCAACTATCCCCGGACCTGTTATGCATTCGGGTCAACAGCCAGGACCCCCACCTCATCCATTTGCGTCACATCTCCATCATCCTCATCATCCCTTATTGCACCCATCAATATTCCAACTATCTGCGGCAGCTGCAGCACACGCTATGCATCCATATTACCCTCATCCACATCCTGGCTACTCAATGCCATACCCATATCCTTATGGACCATTACCTCAACCTCATCCTATACCTCCTATGCATCCTTCGTCAAGTACGCCAGGAAGGCACGACCCAGTGAAACCTGCAACTATAGAATCTACTACCATGCTTAGCTCTCACCATAGCACAAGTTCTTCTGTAACAACAAGGTCCCTTAGAGAAATTTCTGAAAGCTCTGATGATCCAAGAAATCCCAATGCAGAGAGGCACCAATTACATGAGACAACTATGACTCACCACCATTCTACAAGTCACCATAGTGCTGTTCATACTAGTACAGAAAAACAGCCCAGCCATGCTGGAGGTGGTACTAATCATACTTTGTCTATCTCTCATTCAACATCAAGCAGTTCATCTCAGTCTATACAGCACAAAATCAATACACAACAGAAATCGAGTTCACATTCTAGTTCACCTCATCACTTGTCAGCCAGTGTATCTCAGACTACAAGCTCGTCTTCTAGCTTAAACATGACAAATAATCATACACATCATCATTCACATCACCTAGCCCATCATCCAGAAAGGTTATCGCCTGCTGATTCTATGCTATTGAGACATCACCCTAAAATGCTCCCTGGAAATCCAAATCACCTTATGATTCAACCACCTTCTATGGGCCACCCGATGGGCTTAGGCTTACCGCCTGGTCCTGGGCCAAGTTCGATAGAAAGTCTTCGGTTGCACGCACAAGCTGCAGCGGGCTTACAACCAACGCATCCTAGATCAGGCTCTCCACATCAACTTCCACATGGACATCCGCATTTACGAGGTCCTCCGAGACCAATGCCTGATGAAAATCCTGAATTGAAGTTAGAAACGCAATCGCAGCCGGAGGAAGAAGAAATTCCGAGCCCAGCACACATACCTCATGGTCCGAGTCCGGAACCAAAAATCGAAGATACGGAATGTCACCGATCACAATCTGCAATATTCTTGAGACATTGGAACAGAGGTGACTATAACTCTTGTACTCGAACAGATTTAATTTTCAAACCAGTGCCGGAGTCTAAACTTGCTCGTAAACGGGAAGAAAGACTGAGAAAACAAGCTGAACGAGATAGAGAAGAAAGAGAAAAGATAGCTCAGCAGGCCCATAGGAAAATAGCAACACCAGAAAAGCCTGAGACGAAACCACCGTCTAGAGGTGCTATTGAAACTATAACATCACCGTATGACAGATTCCCGCGCCCGCCAGGCTATCCCGACACGCCCGCCTTACGTCAACTTTCTGAGTATGCACGGCCACATGCAGGATTCAGTCCAGGGAATCTGCCACGACATTGCATGGATCCAATGCTACAATATCAGCTCAGCTCCATGTATGGAGCGGCCGGTGCGCGGGAGCGACTTGAACTTGAACATTTGGAAAGAGAAAAACGTGATAGAGAAATAAGAGAGTTAAGGGAGAGGGAGTTGAATGACAGATTAAAGGAAGAATTATTGAAAAATAATGTAGGTCCTCGAGCGTTAGACCCACATTGGTTAGAGATGCACAGAAGGTATGGAATGCCACCACCACCACCTCAAGGAGCGATTCCTGTCCAATTTGGACTATACCCACCGGGTCATGGACCAGCATCGCTTTCACAACTAGAACGCGAACGACTGGAAAGACTCGGCATTCCTCCAGCAGGCGCTGGAGGTCCACCAGTTACGGTTCCCGTCTCTGGGGCTCCACCTCACCATCCACATCACCCTCACCCCGGAGTTGCAGCCGCACAACTCGAGGCAGCAGAAAGACTCGCACTAGCGGCAGACCCGATGGTGAGATTACAAATGGCTGGTATCAATCCTGAATATCACGCTCATACTCACGCACACACACATGCGCATTCGCATACGCATTTACACCTACACCCGGGCCAACAGGCTGCTCAGGCGCAACAAGAGGCACTAGGATTAGGTCTCGGAGCTAGCGCTCCATACCGACCTCTAGCACATCCAGACCTGCTGGGCAGGCCGTACGCCGAGCAGTTGGCACATCAAGCGGCTGCTCACGAACAGCTCCAACGGCAACTGTTGTTGGAGCGAGAAAGAGGCTTCCTGCACCCGGCACACCACGAGGATTTCCTCCGACAGCAGCGTGACCGAGAGCTGAAGGTGCGAGCACTCGAGGAAGCGGCCCGTGGCTCGCGTCCTTAGTGTCCCGCCACTGGGCTGCCGCCCGATGACGTCGTTGTAATCGACTAATGGTACGATGGTAGCGCTACCATTGTAAAGTATTTCAAAGTGTTCACGCTTTAGTGTTACGAAAACGAACGTTTTTGGTGTGACGATACCTGTAATTTATATTTATAACTTAAGTATTTAAGTTTATATAATATTTTTATAGTTGCATGGTCATGTAGTGCGCTTGTTTTCCATGCTCAAATTTATTTCTTAACTACTAGTCATAATTAAAGATTATTTGTGAGAGACGAGATGAAAGTCACACATTTTTATATAGAGTGCTGTTAGTTTAAATTATTGTTTATATTTTTAATAATAATAGTAAGGGTGCTGGTTAACATTCATGTGAATGGACCACATGACTACGGTATAATGTACTAAACAAACGCCGCTTTTATGTTCATGACATAATAATTATTTCGTAAATGTATTTTAATGAACTTTTATTAAGACAAGACAAGAACTTCTACTTGCCTTTCTAAACGACTTGCCTTTTCGTATAAATGAGACGTAGTAAATATCTTATTCTTATTTAAATTCAGATTGAACTTTTATACGTGATGGTTACTTTTATATATCTATTAATTTGAAAACATCTTACACATTCATTGTGTAGAATGAAAGGAATTTTCGCCGACAAAAACAATATGTTCCAGATTGCGTCGTCATTTCTGTAGTTAATTACGTTCACATATCAATTTAAAGATCTCGCGGAGGCTTGTTTAAAAATAATTAATTCATCGCCTTCAAATTGATATTGACTGAACGCAATGGTTTTACGATTAAAGCGCTCGCATGAAAGGTGAAAAACGGCGACCTTGCGAGTTCGTGAGATCATTGATACCATTAATAAAATCAAGTGTACTTTTGTAACGTGTTCACAGAAACTACGTTTTTGTAATTAAACATTATGACTGCTAATGATATGTTGCATTGTAATATAATCTGAGTTTCGCGTACGGCGAAAATTAACAAGGCAGCGAGCTTTCTAAAACTCATACACACTCCTGTTTATAATGGAAGTTCAAATGTTACGACAATAGTAACTTTTAATGTCTTGAGTAGTTTTATTTGTGTCGCTCTAGAAAAGTTTATTTTAAAGTCTGTATTACTTAGCAGCTGCAACACTTCTATTTACTATTTTGAACGTTTAAGGCTGAGCGGAGGCTTTTAAAGGCTCTTTGGTTAACAAGTAGCAAGTCATCCTCGACACTATAATAAATTAACTTTACTTTGTGTGGATATTATTAAAAAATTGTGGTGTTACAACGTAACTGTCTGTATATTGTAACTAGCGTCATAACATTACAGAGAACTCATTTCACGATTAAGAAAAACCTTTATTTACATAATAAATCACCGTGCAGTATTATCGAGTAAAGCGCGCCAATTCACCTAAAAATACACGTGTGTAATGTAAAGAGATCTTTGTATATAAAACAGCATATTATGAACAGTCATAACAAAGTATTGTAACAAATTAACGAGGCGCATTAGTTTCACTGTAAATTTATTGTTAGCCTTTTGAAGTACAAAGTACCTATTTATTCCAGCAAAATTTATTTAAATTAAATGCGGCCATAAACTTTCAGAGACTTCATGTATCGATGTGATACACCTGTATCATTATATTATATAATTATCTTGACGATTGTATTTTTTAAATATATTTCAGTATGCGTTGTTTTAGCGCAAAATGAATAAATATGACTTATTTACAACAACTAAAATTAATCATACACCAATACATTGTGATTGTTATATAACTTGAAAGCGAAGCGTTTTTCTCTTATTCTTCCAACTTTTTACTGTGAAATTTTCAATTACTATATGGATAAAATTGTAAATTATAGTGTTGTAATTTTCACCCAATGTACACATTCAAAGTCTATTGCACTATACTGTAATATAAAATCCCTTTGTAACAAATAGATCATATTAGAGTTGAGATAAAGTAAAAAAAATATAGATTATTCTAGAATAAATAAAATTCACAACGTCGCTTAGTAGGTATTATGTTAATAATGCCATAGTTACTTTCTGATATTTAAAAAGAGAAAATGAGTATTATTTTTAGAGACAAATTATATCCTTTAAGAGGTTGCGTGTCGGTTTAAAACTTCATTTATTTAGACAATAAGGTTAAATGGATGTCTTAGTGCTTTTGTGTAAATTTTTTTGAATAATATATGTGAAAAAAATCAATTTTCTTGTTTCAGTATTCATCCCGAACGTATTATGCAATGATATTTTTTTTATTTTCAAGCTTATCGTGTAAATGGACGGCTCCTTACTGACACTTAGTGCAAGGAAAATTTCAGCCCCGGCTTTTCTATACGACAACAGTTACCACAAACTACATCACACGTACTACTTGAAGTGTTCTATTTCCGTTGAAAGACTAATTATGTTTGATGATCAAGTGAATAGCTACATAATTATGAATCATCGCATAGGTATCAACTATTAACTAAAATGCTATCTATATGTTCGAGATGGGTCAAACACAAGTCTAGAAAGACTAAAGGAACTAAACAGCGTCTGGCGGTACAGCATTGATTTATCTACCTCTAGATAGATCATTACGTATACTTGTAGCTTTATTTCAAACTAAAATCTATTAGCATATAAATTCAATGTGTGTGTTCATATGTTCTTTTTATTGAAATTTGGAAATAAGTATTACTAATTTATTTTTTGCTCCTAAATATTTTATGTATATTTAGGAGTATATGTATTATAGGAGAGATATGTAGTTTTTACATTGCTCACTACACTTTATGATCCATAGATGATTAAAACTGGATTTTTGTTTTATCTATCTATATTACCCAGTGCATATTCCAATGCACATCTATCTACGCTAGGTTATTTATGCAGTGAGGTCCATTGAATCAGTTAAATTACTTAAATTGCTCACTACGATCAATTTATTATGGAGTGGTAGATCTGTGTTACGTACTCAACGCATGGAGACAAAGTAGCACTTTGTTGCACTCATTTGGCGCTCAAAATTTTCAAATATTAAGGCTCCAATGTATCTATTGGTTCAATTTTAGTATCTGGGTGTATCTTTTGGTCTACTACGTAGTAATAAATAAAAAACTATTTCACTTCAATATACTTTAACTTTGAAAAACCTGCTGCTGGTTCAGGTATACTGTATTCTTGCAACTACATGATTATTTCGTTTTATATTCGTTGTTCTTTATCACAGGCCGCTGAAAGACTTCAGGCAGATTAAGAGATTGCACCTTAATTACTGCAACTGCACTGCTTCTGTTTATACCCTTAAAAAAGGAGTGGGTTGAATCATTTAAATAAAAACTAAGACACAAACGTAGTCACCTACATTTGTAGCCAGGTAAATTTCTATAGATAGCGATGCATATTCCGTATAATAACAGAGCAATAATGGCTTAAATTGCAAGCAAAATACTAGCCCGCGTAATGTGGGTCTTTAAGAGTAGGTATAGGTGGCGGGTTCTACTATGAATGAGCAGTGTAAAGCCCCCCAATGAATTGATGGAAACATTATGTAGGTGTTGTGCGGTTGCTCATTGTTATAAAATCTGTTCAGTACTGGTCCTGGCGCCAGTGGGATAGATATTATACCCTAGAGCAGTGATTCTCAACCACTGCCGCGGCACTTTTGTGTGCCGCCAAATTTCAAAAGTGTGCCGCCAAATTTTATTAAAT
>DWNH01002184.1:0-10166 GCA_018249895.1 Tiana niger | reverse complement strand
ACGGGATCTTTTTAAAACCAGATGCATGACTAATACTAAACAAAACAAAACTCAGAATTAAAATTCTTAAAATATTAGTATATCAGATAATAAATCAACAAATATTACGTCGTACTGTTTTCATGTATGTTTAAAACCAAGATCAATCTAATAGAGCTATGTTCACCTAAGTAAAGGTTCTTGAGGCCAGGTTATGTAACGTCTGTTTTCAGGTTCGATAGATGGAGTTGTTTTTGTTACTTGTGGTAGCATATATGTAAATATCTCAAAGTATTATGAGCCTTACCTTACCATGATGATATTTATGTAAATAAATAAGTAATTGTTAATACGATGACACCACGATGATGATAGGATATCTGTAAGTATATGCCAATGTACTTCGTCAGAACGTATGGTTGTCGTTTTCCAATATTAGTAGCCAGTATTTATTAATCTTGACGCCATAGTCATATAGCTTACACTCACGCCTTGTACGAGTCAGGCAGCAAACAATGATAAGGTAAAACATCCTTTAAACAAAATGTATTAGGACGCATTCATATACACGGATGCTAACACAGATTGACACGGTATTTTTTATTTATTTTAGACGGTCTGTCTGCCTACTATATGTTAAAATAAATGTTACGTATGTATCCCAATAAATATTAATCAATTGTTTTGACATATACCAGGAAATCAAGGGGTTCTCGCTGGGTTCACTTACCCCCGACACGATACCACGGATAAAAGATGGTCAATATTTTTTTTAAAAACAAACCTGTAAGTACACTCTTCCATCTTGCATTTGTACAGAGAAGAAGTGTTTGTCCTCTCCCACCAGATAGATCAAGCCATCGGGTGCGTATGTTTTGAAGAACAGTAGCACCTGGTTCTGGTCTGGTGCGAGATAGTTTCTACCGGACATTGTGACGTGGGAGCGACCATTGAATCTGTACTCTTGGGGTCCAGATTGTGATGATATTAACTTATCTCTAAAAACAAAAATAATATTTGTAAAGGAATTAAAAATCGAAAGCTGTTAAGTGTAATTTTTACAAGTCAATTGTAGATGATCGGTGTGTACGAAAGAATTGTACGGTTCATTTGTTTAGTCTTATCTAAACTTAAAAAAAATGAGCGGTTTGGGCCACAGTAAGCATCCATGTTACCCTTGATCTTAAAACTAATTTTGATGAAAACTGACTTATGCTGAACAGTTTGTGAACAAGTTTTGGTGGTAATTTATTTAAAGCAAGTGTTCAACTAGTTATCTTAGTTTTGTTTTAAGATATAATGGAATATATATAAATGTTACTTAAAGTTTCAATAACCCTAGGAGCTACAAAATTAATAAAATACCTTTGCCTAGCTCCTTTGAGATTTTCGGCGGCAATGAAGTTCCACAAGCCGACTGGTGTGTCGCCAATCATTAGTTCCTCTATCTGGCCTTCGAATGCCGGGAAGCTGACTCCTTGAAGCTCGGCGTCGGACGGCACGCCGCCTACGTACAGTTTGGACTTGTCGCGGTCCAAGTTGAAGATCGTATGCTGGCCAGGCAGAACCGCCTCCTTTGAGTGAATGTGGTCTGATCCATTATCGAGGCTTTCGCGTATCGACAATTTGACGTTACGCCCAATTCTGCCGGAACACATATATTAATTAGCAAATTGTGTTATAACAGTGTATAATATAATATAAAGAGATAACAAAATTAATAAGCGCAGGTCACTTACAACTAGTAAGTACAATTAAAAAAAGTCTACAGACGGAAGCACTAAAATATAAATAATTTCTTCCAGAAGGTTTTATCATTTGCGTACGCTAAAACGTGCCAAAACTGACGCGCTTAGTATTGGCTGCAATGAAGGTGGATAAGTGGATTGTGTGCTTTAAGTTTGCCAATAAGCAATAAAGTTTGCTTTAATAAAGAAAATATGCTCACCTATCTACGATGACCTGGTACCAACGATTGTCCGCCACAAACTTGTCGCTGCTAATCCTAGCCGGTTCCCTTCCAGATTCAGCGCTGTCACCGATATCCATTACAAGGTAAGGGTAGCCATTTTGTACGCCAAGAACCATAAAATCATCCTGCAATTTAGGGCATGGTATTAGACATGGTCAGATGTGAAACATCGACGACTTCTGACTTCTAAAATTGACGATACAGTAGAATTTGTTGCAAACCGAAAAATATTATAGGTGCTTTATTCTAACGCGCGAAAACGCTGGTCGTTTGACTACCATTTAAATGTCCGTACAGATGTTCGCATCAAAAAGTGGATAATAGGTCTATCTTCAATTTTTAATAACGAGGTAGATTTCATTTTAACAAAAACTAAATCATTTGTCAATGCCATAAGTATTTTTTAAGCAAATGTTAAAAAAATGTTCTCTTTATCCTCTTACCGACTTGGTTCTTCTCAGCTTGGTGTCTTTAGGATTTCCAAGGTATAATAGGAAACCATCTTTCTCTTTGGTACGGAAGTAGGCGGATACGTGTGTGGATGTAGACATCTCGTCCACTGATTCAGGCAGGCGGGGTTGTAGCGTTGACAGGCGATCGAAAGAGACTCCAACTTGATTGCGATTAGCGACTGTTCGGGTCTGGAGAGCGTTAGAGTTTAATAAAACGACTACATTGTGAAAAATTGTAGCCTATAAATTGTACGCCCTACATTTGTATAATCTATGGATATCTTAGAATTTTTTTTATGTTAAAGACTGACCATTAGGCATACGGGCCATGACGGTAAATGGTTACCATCGCCTATGAACATTTGCTACATGAGTTGTCTTTGAGTTAACGGCTCTTTAACCGCCTTTTCTGAAGAACCTCACGTCGTAGCCTAATGTGAATACCTCAAAGGGAGGATCTTCCAAAACAGACGCATACTCTTTTTTATACTATACTTATTTTTATATGTATAATCCATAGATTATAGGGTGAATTTGCGTAATGGAAATTATTGTAAATGTATTACAATTACTTAGAGTACCTGCTCAATGAGATCTCTTAGTTTCTGAAGTTTCTGGTCGGCTTCCTTGCGACGTTTTTCAAGTTGTTCTTGCTTACTTTTTACCATGCTGTACGTAGATGTGATTTTTGGCTGCATTTCTTCAGTTTGCTTAACTGTAGAAGGGTTTTTTTACTTAAATGTGATGTACGTGTAGTCACTTCCTCTCTGATACCAACATAATATAAAATCATTACATAACAAATTGTACTAATTACCTCCACTAGTAATTAAACGAATTTTGCACAATTCAGGCGGGTAGGTTTTGGATATTGGATTTGAGAATGTTAGCAGCAACACTTCATAGTGTTATATAGGACATGTTAAGTCGTCTATTCGGAACGTTACTAATATACCTGCCAAATCGTTAAAGTCTTGTCAATTTTGAAAACACCTGACACTATGTAGGGAGAAGATACTGTTTTTAAGAGCGGCACATAAAATTGGTTGTAGTCAAAACATACCAAGGCTCTCAATATTGGAAGTCATCTTTTGCGCGTCGTCCGCCGATTTTGGCAATGTTTGAGCCCAAGCCTTGCTGTAGGCCAAGTCGTCTCCAAGCTGGTCCATGATGCCCACTGTCGACGTCACCGTTACGCCTACTCTGTCCGCCTTTTCCGCCTCCTCATCCAGTAATGCTTGGGGAGCATTAGGTAAAGATCTGCAACAACATTTATACAGAAATATTGATTTAAAAATGTCAAAGAAAAATAAAAGCACGTATACTAGAAAAAAATGTAGCGAAGCTTTTAAATTCTTATGTCGTAAAACATATAAATATGTTAAAAAGAAGTGAGAGCATTTATATTAGAAAAAATATAGAAATCGTTTTATTGTGTGATAAACTGCTAAGAAGCAGTGTACGAGTACTATACTCACAGTTGTATTGCATTATTGATATCGTCGGCAGCCCCGAGTGTTTTGGTCGCTTTGGAGAGAGCTTCGTCGGCTCGCGTGAGATTCGGTCTTAGTTGCTCTTCGACAGTTTGTAGCGCGTTCAATGCGCGCTCCGAGAGAGTCGTCGAACGATTATAGGCCGGTGGCACGCTCTTCTTCAGGATATCATTCTAGACAAACATAAAATAGTTGCGTTTAAAATGTGTGTGCTTTGCAACTCATCATCATCATCATCCCGTCATAGTCCCACTGCTGGGCACGGGTCTCCTCTCAAATGAGAAGGATTTAGGCTACAGCCTATCACGCTGGCCAAGTGCGGGTTGGTGGACTTCACATTCCTTTCCAGTTTTTTTTTTATGAAAAACTTTTAAGCATGCCGGTTTCCTTACGATGTGTACCTTCACCGAACAGCAAGTGAAATTCGTAGAAAATCTAGTTGTATAATTTTGTAAAGGAATTCAATGTTTACGATTCTCGTGAGGTTAGCGATGGCCTCCTCAGCGTCGTCAGCAGCTCTCTTGGCATCACCAATTTCTTGCACGATTGAAGAATAAGCTGACGCAGCACTGTACGCGTGCTGTGTACGGGTATTGTTATTCTCACGCTCAGCTAATGTTCGCAGCTTATCGGCCTGTTGATAAAAAAGAAAATAAATATAGTTAGTATAATGCTTAGAGTGTATAAATTTTTTTTCTATAATAATAAATGGTAACTTGGATATTATGTGCAGACAGCATGCGCATTTGAAGAACGAAACAAATTTACGTTTCTTTTCAATAAAAGTTTCAAAAATAATGATGACAAAAAAGTCAAAATCTTACAAAGGTAAGTATACTCCTAATGGTTTGCTTCAAATATGTGAAATAATTAATTGATTGTTTTTAAACATATCTTTTGACGAAATTGTTGTAAACACACGTACACGCAGCACGCATACGCGCGAACATTTACAAACACGTAAACGCACACCACACTTACAACGACCAAACACCGGAACAAACCTATGACTTACCCTCTTCCTCAATCCGCTGGTATGATTTAAAGCTACTGTGGTCAAATTGTTCAATTCCGGTAAATCATTA
This sequence comes from Tiana niger, assembly GCA_018249895.1. Lineage (NCBI taxonomy): Eukaryota > Metazoa > Arthropoda > Insecta > Lepidoptera > Hesperiidae > Tiana > Tiana niger. Next base: position 5,185 of record DWNH01002184.1, on the reverse strand, counting down.
GCAAGCGTTTCGAGTTGGTCCTCTAAGTCCGCAATAGCATTGTTGATGTCATCGAGAGCTTTGGTAGAGTTTTGCACGATATTGCCAACGAGGACGTTGTATAATGTCGCATTGCTGATGTCCGTTGCTGCGTCTATCAGGTCCTTCATTGCGGCACTGTTCACTTTGGTTACGGATAGTACTTTATTTCCGAATTTGGATACTCTACAGACAAAATTATGTTTTAATGACAATGTGGATTAATGACAATAGAATAAGAATAAGAAGTCATTAATTCCCAAGTAATCCAATAGCAAGTTTTCTAACTCTGTGGTGTTGAAAGCTGTGGAAGTGATATTTATAATAGGTTTACTCTTGTTACGTTGTACCTTTCTTATGCCAGTGAAGATTACTTTAAGTTCTAACATACAAACAAGCAATTGCATATAATTTTTGTACAAAAGCTAAAATCTTAGTACTATTTTGTACCTAAACTATGTTTAAATTTGCTGACACCATTAGAGAAGTATTTCACTTAAAAAAATTGTTAATAAATTCGTTTATGAATTACCTATTCTTTGAATTCAGTTTTTCTGCATCGTCTGCAGTGCGCTGGGCAAGTGCTGTATAGTCAATCATCTCATCCAATTTTTTCTTGAGCTCTCGAGTAGTGTTGACCAGGTTTTCAAATTTCTACAAAAACAATCATTCAAATAATTATTAGTTTATTCTGTATTTTATCAATTTGGAAATGATTGACCAATGAGTAAAATTCCCCTATAATTTACAAAAAAATTTTTTTACTATATTAACACAATACATATTAAACTGAACCGTATATTTATTATTCCTTCGAGTTCCTCAATCATTCATGCATTAATTACATTTAGTACTATTAATTTAGGTCCATTCAAAGATCTCTAACGCCATCTATTAGCAAATGGTGTACATAAACAGTTTAATTTAATGTACATATAACACTATTATTACATGTGCATTAAATATTATATTAATTATACATGGCTTTTTGCTCAGCTTTTCCGCAAAACTCACACTCCTCCGAGTGAAATTTGGCATAATTAAAGTTTACATTGAAAAGAATATAATAATTATGTATTGACGAGGTTATATGTAACTTCGTATAATAATCTTCGTACAATAAAGATGTAATCAAATACCCCTAATACTAACCTTAGTTTGCTCGTTAACGGGCAAGACGAATAAGTTCATCCGCTCAATTTGTTCCGTAGCGTTTGTTAATGCATTCACTGCATTTACTCCCTTAGGTTCAAGACTTTTGTCTGTAACAGACGACATTGATTTAATGTCACCTCATGCGTTCCGGCCTTCCGCCTTTATTTATTACGATACCTTTGTATCGTGTAAGTTATGCCGAAATAATGATGCTTGGTGTAACCGTCAGTGATATAGTTACTTTGTTTCAGATAAGTCAATAGTAAAGGCTCTAGGTATTGATTAGCATCAGAGGAGATTGTTATTGACCAAGTCCCTGCCGCTCGGGATCTGAATACGAGCAACAGTACCTACCCTCTGCATGTCGTAAGTGGCGACTCACAGAGAGCTTTTGGAGTCGTGAGCAGAAGGAATGGGACCATCCATCAAAATTATAATTAAAAAAAGTAAAGAAAAAAGTAACTCGAACTAAAAAGTAGAAAATAATTTTGAAATAAGAATAGTTTGGTCTATAGATTCCACTAGTTGATCGTGAATGAGACATTTTTATTTACTGTAAAGTAAGAGGTAACTTAGTAAAAAATAATTAACTTTATTGTAATAAAGCGTGAGGTGCAAGCGAATCGGACAGCTCGAAGTAGATAATGATAACTTAGAAAGATTCACTTATATAGATAGATAGATGGATGGATAGATAGATAGATGGATGGATAGATAGATGGATGGATAGATAGATAGATAGATACAGATCAAACTAATAAAAGTCTGTTAAGAAAGGCAATTTTCGAAACTTACCAGCGATATCACTCTTGATTTGGCGCGCCTCGGTGAGCGCAGAGTCCACTTTAGGCTGCTGGCTTAGCTCCAGGCCGGTGGCGAGCTCGGCCACGTGCGTCACTACGTCCCTAGCTTGCTGACCGCTCTCCTTAGCCGACGCTAGGATCTTGTCGGTGTCGCCCGCCAACTCGGCCGCCCTACCAATCTGCTTGTCGCTGTCCGTTGCTGCGAACTCCGCCTGATAAATCGAAATATAGTATTAGAGTACAGACAGTAGAAACTGTCTGTACTGACAGATTTAAGTCGAAATATTGATTTTCTCTCATGTTCAACCCTAACAACGCAATAATTATTGAACAGTAATTTCTGTTTGTATTTTGGAATATCAGGAAATCTATGACAGCCAAGCAATTTTTTTATTAAGTCTGGTTAGGTGGCACATATTTATGTAACATGAAAGCACTTACAGATCTTAGAAGATTCTTAGCGCTGGTCTCCAAGGCCTTCACAGCCATTGTTACGTTCGATAATTCCACATTTTTCAATTCCGCAACTTTGGGTTTGAGTAGTTCAGTTTGGTTTGAAATATAGTTAAGTCTTTGAGTAGTGAAGAACGAATCTGCCTTATCCTATAAAATAAAATAAAGAAAATTATATATCTGATTTTGTTTTTTAACTTTTTTAAAGTTAAATCAAATTAGTATTACCAAATACGATTTGAAATTACTTTTTTATATGATAAAAAATAGGTATTCTTAATTTTCAGTTAGGATTTTTTACCTTGAATTCCAGAGTTTCGTTGGATAGAAGATCACGCATATCTTCGATGGAAAATATAAGAGCGTCTGTGCAAGAATCACACTCCTGACAACCTTGCTGAGCCAACAACACCCATCTAATTGAGCAAAGAAATTGAACATAAGAACACTTTACCTCTGTACGTTTATGTTTACTACACTGTTACTTAGATATCACTTAAAGAAAACATTACTGGGTACAAGTTCTGTATAGCTTAACTGTTCTATACATTGAATTGAAAGAGTGATCACTGTTCGCTGGTTATTTCAAAAATATGTGTAAGGTGAACCAGTATCTATAAACATGTTATTAATATTATCGCATAAACGGCAATGCATCTGTTCACGATCTTAAGTAGGACGAAGGTACTGCCTGAAGTTGCAAGTGTATGTCCATAGGTTGCAGTGACCACTTAATACCAGGTGGCCTGCATGCTCGTTTGCTACTTTCATTCAATAACAATATATTATTGTACTGACTCTAGGTCTTGTAAAATTTTTTACCTTTCCGGGCATCGATTACACTTCTCTCCAATGACACCGGGCAAACACTCGCACTGACCAGTTGCGTTACACATAAAGCCGACGGAATACCCAGTGTTACAGTTGCAATCTGAGAATCAAAATTAAATGTTAAAGTAAAAGAAATATAAATACACATTTTAAATGATGTGAAGAAAAAAATGTTACAAAAATTAAATTAACTTTATGAAAACAGATCTTAACTGTAAATTGTAAGGATTTCACAGTTATAAAATTTTAAACAGTAAATAAATATATTACGCAGTAACTTTGTTATAATGTTTTAAGAATAAATGAAATTATTTAAACTTATTTTAGAAGTAAACAGCTAAATGTGAATGCAACATTAAACTCTATTAACTATTATGTCGGGTAAGACGTGAATACTTCAAAAGTAACGAAATCTATTCTCTATTAATTTTCTGTTTGCCTATAAAATAATAAGTAGTCATAGTGCATACTGTGAATAGTGTGTAAATATCTATTACTCACGATCGCAACCCTCTTTGGTGTAGTTCCAATATCCAGCGGCGCATTGGTCGCACTGCTTACCAGTCACTCCTACTGCGCACCTAAAACAATATCGAAAAAAAATAGTAAAAAGTTGATAAGTATGAAGCTATATAAGACTACAGTGTATGGTATATCTCTGTGATGGTTAGTTCAAAATAGATTCAAATGATGTAATCACCTTCTATGTTCTCAGTCACCATTAGTATGTAATTAATTGTTATGTCTTGGACATTGGCTTACTTTTAGAAAAGGTAGGGGCAGAACCTGTGCTACGGTAACAAGACACTACAAATATTCGTGTTCATCATACAAACATTTGTTCTGGGTGGGGATCGAACCCATGACTTCCCGTTACTATACTACCCCTAAGCTAAATGCGAGAGTACTGACTTGCACTGTCCGTTTTCGAGGTCGCACTGCGTGGACTCCGAAGCGAGGCCGCAGTTGCACGGCGCGCAGCCCTGGCCCCCGCTAAGCCCCCAGTGGTCGTCCGCGCATCGCTCGCACTGAGCGCCCTCCACGCCCGGCCGGCACACGCAAGTGCCCGTCGTTGGGTTGCAACGTTCCATACCGTACTCGTCGCACACGCAAGCTTTGGGGCAAAATAAAAAATAATAACGCTTCACATTCACAGCTTTATGCTAGAATTCCCTATGTTCTGTTTGTCATAGATATACAAAAAGACAATGACATTAACCCGTGCACAAAGAATAAATATATAAATTCAGCAGCGCTTACAGTGGGCGCCCTTCACGCTGGGGCCGCACACGCAAGCTTTAGGGAAAAATAAAACAAATACCCTTTTGCATTCATGGACCCACGCTAGATTTAACTTAAGTCTTACGTCAATTTATTCTACCTCTCCAAAAACTGAACTGTTATACTACATACTGTATATAGGTAGTGGATAATTACCTGTACAGTTCTTAGAGAAGATGGCGTCGCCGAAGAATCCTGGCGCGCAAAGGTTACAAGCGGCCCCCGCCGTGTTGTTGACGCATTTGAGGCAGTCGCCCGTGATGCTGTCGCATGAACTAGGGTCGTTAATGTTGATATTGCCAGAGCAGTTGCATGGTTTGCAGTAGTCGCCTGGATCGAGGGAAAACAATTATAATTTTAATAGAATTGAAAGTAATCGCAAACAATAAAGTAACATAGTTCGAGTTATACGAGATTAATGGGGCAGGGTGCCCCATAGATGTATTACTAATACATAAGAAAATGTGTTTGTTGGTTTCTCTTTCTTTTACATAGAAATGAAACAGTTCATCAGTGTGATATTTTGACTTTTTTTACTTCTCCTAAAATATTGTTTTTGGTTTGTATAAGATTGTATTATCGGTATTGGATATGGTTAAGTGAGCAATAACCAGTTTTTTCTAACATTTTTTTTACAAAAACCC
>DWNH01002183.1:0-10167 GCA_018249895.1 Tiana niger | reverse complement strand
GTGGCGGTGGTATTTTCTCGGGCGGCAGCCTACCACCTACAAAAAAAAATAAACCTGAGCTTTTAATAGCGACAGCTACCAAAAGGAGCAGAATTGCATTAACATTGCTGTTGACAGGTAAAACGTCGTCATTCGTTAGCAATTAGGTCATGAAGAGGTGTAAAAGCAACACTCACAAATAGAACTTCTCATTCCACACCGGATTTAGTTCTTGGGGCATCGTGCGCGTCCTCTTCTTGACCTTGCTGACCTGCACCGTGACGTATGGGTCTGAAGTACCACTCTTGTCCTTCGCGATCAGCCCTTGCGCACAAATAACTGCCCAAAGGGCCACGTTAATAACACTGAAGCACCCTCAGTTTAAATAAACTTTGAGTCCATCACATTCAGGCTAATAAACTTTGAAATTATATACATTTTATTACAAAAATGATTAATGACAAAGAATACATACGTAAAATCTTAATTGTGTATAAACTCGATAAATAGTCGATAATAGATAATAATATCTAGATATATATCAGACACCCTAAGAAGTCTGACATTCTAAAAATGTTTATTTATTAATTGTGTTTAAATAATATAAAATAATTTTACACAACTTTGTTTTAAATGTATTTCTAATTTATTTTAAGTATATAAAAATTAATTTAATAAATACAATTAGTAGCTTCATATAATAACAAATAAATTGTTACATTTGGGTCGGATTGCTTGTTAATATTTTTATAATTAAATCTTAATAATTTAAAAAGATAGTAGAGTAATATTTTGACAATTGCCAATTTGTTGACTAATATTACAATTTATTCAATTGTTAAATATTTCTCACGCCAGAGTTTATCGTACTATAACAGACAATAATTCTTCTTAACTATAAATACCTCTTTAATCTAAATACTGCTAATCAAGCCAGATAGGCGTCATGGTATTAATGATTCACTTTTAATGTATTTATATGATAATGACGCCAACAATTTTACACGAAATTACTCAAAAGCTGTAATTTTGCATGTTCCAATACAATAGCATCGATTACTACAACTTATTTGTCAATAATTTGTCGATTACGTTATTAGTCAATTCTATTGTTACAATTACACATTTTAGACTAGAGTAAACTTATTTTATATGTACTTACTTACCGCCTTTACCTTACTGCACCGTACTGACAATATCACCAAGGCATCTGAAGTGGCGTTAACCTGTTGGGTAACTAAAACGGATTACCTGTGATCAGAACAGGCCGGGGTTCGTGGAGAAGACGCTAGCTTCAAATCTACCAAATTCATAATCTATGTATGACCTAACTCGAATACTAAAACAAATCGAACATAGCGACTACATTATCGCAAATTCTAATGCAAACTTTGTCCAAGAAGAAAGTATCAAACAAGTGTAAAAATATGCTCGGGGATGAAATCTAAGTTTCGGAATTTTCACGAATCGAAGAAAATAGAAGTGAAAGAGAGACAGGATAGATAGACGGGATGTTTTCAAAGTTCGGGGTTTATCGTCCTGCATGCTTTTGTTTTTGCTAAATTCAAAAACGCATTCATCTATTTATTTAAAAAATCTACTCAAGTTGGTTTCTAGTTCAATCTGAAAAATTAAATAAGTCATGATCAAACTGATGTTGCTGTTGCATCACAGTATGAGTTATCGGTTGTGACAAAGTTAAATGTTAATTTGTGACTTTCATGCATATTATTTGTGAAAAAATCGAGCAATCGTGTGCTCAGTGACTTTGCTATTATTAAGAAAAATTGTAGTGATTTCTCTGTCAGTGAAAGTGTCTTTAATATTTCGTTTTGTGTGCGTTTTGTAGGTTACAATCATTTGTTTTATTGTCATAAAGTAAAATGTTGTGATTCGTGGAATTTCCTCGGTGTTTACAAACAAAACAAGCTATGTTTTGTCGTTGTGAGTTGAGGCTGTGCACTAACGACCGTGAATGGACTGGGTTAGTAATTGAAGTAAGGTTGCATAGAATGTAGTTGAAATCTGCTAAAAACTATTTGATGATGATTCTAAGAGCGTATAACTGCTTCTACTGAATCGCGATGAGATTTATTGATCTGTACTCAATTACTTTCTAGAATGTTCTTCAACTTTACGTTTGATAATCATGACGTACAATGTTACAATTTATGTATTTCTGCAAGTTATGATTTCAATAAAATAGATGCATTTTAATTTCATAACATGCATAAATACCTCGTCTTAATATATAGGGTATTAGTTATATGCCTTACAATACAATTTTATCGTAATTTTAGCATATTTACTTAAATACTTACTAATATAGGGTCGTAAGCTACATAAATATACTTTTATAAATCTATATTTACTTAAAATACTACGATAAACTGCTCTATCGATACAGCTCTTACATAATGGTTTGTAGCTTGACTAAATTACGCTCAGAGAACAAACTTCAACACTTGTTTTATGCCAGTTACAATACTCAAAGCGCTTGCCTTTACTTCCGGGCATACAGTACAATGTAGATACGAACATTTTTAGCAGATTTCAGTAAAGAGTTATAGAAGTCAGGCGGATAGTTGGTCTAATAGAGCCAAATCTGCGAGCGTGCGGTTCGAAGCCGCAAAAGACCACGGCAAACCTGTGATGGCGATTTTGCAGGACCATTTCGAGGTTCCTTCGATAGTGACCTGCTTGGCCTGTTCAAGCGTGTCTATGTGAGTGTCAGGGTCGACGCTAAATGTCCGCCTGGGCGCCACATGAAACGAAAGATAGGAAACAATTTAGTGTCGTGTCTGTCTCGCTTTTCAGCTGGAGCTTCGCAGTGTGGACGTCGCCGGCGACCTGTGAAGGGACGGTTATTCACGACACATCGTCCAACCTGTGATGGCGATCTTCGCGCTCCATTTGGACGTGCCATCCAGGACCGACTGCTTCACGGTGCTCATGTGTGCCGAATGCCCCTCCACTTCGATGCTGAAGACCCGTCTGTTACATATTAATATGCATCAAACTTTCAATAGAGATCAATAAATCAGTTTTAGAAACCATATTAAAGTGAAAGTTAATCAAAGTTCTATACCTTTTCCATTATCATTCAACTTGTTCTATAAATACAAAAGTTTCTGAAACTGGAACAAATGTTAATGATGTTGATAATCTAAACATAAGTACGTATATTTGTTATTTATATGTATGTGGATATAACATATGTATATTGTTATGTGTCATTCATAAAAAAATGATTATAAATTCGTAATAAATTACAGTATATTTACGTGTGACTTTAGTGTGGTAAACATGCTAACTATATGAAAGTAAGAAAGCGCTTATGTACCTGATGAGTTCAAATATTTCTGGTTTATCCCTTTCGCGTTGTTTCATTCTTTCCTTCATTGCTGTGATAATAGAGTTAGCCTTGTCCTCGGCGCCGTGCTTGGATGATTTCTCGGCAGCTCCTGCAAAACACACTGCTCAGGCGATGCCAACACAGTTCTTGCGAGCCGCGGGATGCGCCGGGTTGGCCCCCCCGCCCCGCATTCAAGCCTGCCACGACCTCTCACAAGCTACAACCTTACCAGAGGCCGACTTAACACAAAACAAACAAATCGGAACTTGAACGTCAGATCTGATAAGGTCGCTCACCCCGAGCGGCGCCAGCCGGAGCAAGCCCGAACACGAAGCCGCTACAAGAAAAATATTGACATCCCAAAGCTATTTCCATATTTCAGTACTCCTCTCCTTCTGTTTGACAGTAAAAATCCAGTTTAAATAAAGGAAATGGCTTTAAAATATTCGAGCAACCCTTGATATATTTGTAAAAGTATTATTTGTTAGCTCCGTAGCGTACGCTTATACGTCTAGCTTTTATACGGCTGATATTTATTTTTGGGTTTAGCTTTTCAAGCGTTTAGATACATCGTTAAAGGGTTAAGAAGTCAAACATAGGAAGAACTATAGAAATAAACACAGAAACGCGGTAATCTAAAGTAAAACACGTAAGAAAGTAAACTAAGACCACATATAATATCGAAGTGGATAGATACTGATTTGCGTGCACACATTTGAAAACAGGCATAGTGACTGTTCGGTTTTATTGGGGCACGTGTCCAAGCTTTATAGTAAGAAGAGCGGTGTGTTAGATAGTGTGATGTAAAGTAAGGTACAGAAGAGTAAGAATACAACACAATTTAACAAGGGCCTTAACAATTATTGGCGCTGGGCGGGGCGACCGGAGGGATCAAGAAGTGATAGGACGGAAACCCTATCTACGTGATCAAATCATCTACACTTCAAAAACATACAACATCGAGATGTTATGTAGAGAAAAGGGAAATAAATATTGAAATACGAAACAAAGCAATTAACCGGAATACGGAATACAGAACATTTAAAAGTAGGCGAAGCTTAAAAAGTAAAGCGAATTTTATAACAAAAATATTTAACAAAACACAAATTTAAATATTAAAAGATATAATAATAAAATAATACAATATCTTTATAATAGATACACATTTATTTTACAAATAGAAGACGCTTTTAAAGTGTAGACTTCGGAATGGTATTGACGTGCAGTCGACATTCTTATACAACGAGAAAACTTCTCATAATTTATTTTTTTATTAACGACTGCCCGCCTTATGAGAGTGCAAACGTGATTCTAAATCCGAATTATTGGAATAATAATTTTGAAAATAGGTATGTGTTCCAATCGTTTACCGATAGCCATGCACACCGATGAAGCTATTCATCTCATTGGAAGGGTAACACCATGCTTATTATATGAGGTCATTAACCGTAAAACAAATGAAAACATAATTACAATGAAAAAAAGAAAACGGACAGGAAAAAAAACATTAATGATTCTTTGGGTATATTGGGTCCATGTGATGTTCTTGACTAAGGTCTATAGGATTGATTCCCATTCGTATATAGGTACTAATGATCTTGCCGTGTCTCGCAGTGATCGTGTTTGGCTCAGACATACGCTGCGGTTGGGAAGCTGATCGTCTGGGTCTGATCGTTCATGCGATGTTGTATGCTAAACAGTAAATACGTCATCGCATCGAGACTAACGATTAGCCGAAAAACGGCTATTATACGTAGCTATGCATCAAACGACCGTCATGCAATAAAACACATGCATTTAATCGGACTATGGTTTAGCTACGACGATATGTTTGCATTTTATTACCTTTCCTTAGCTGTTGCGTAGAGAGCTAAATCTAACACATGGGAAAAGAAGCTGGGGTATCACATTTAGCGTTAAGGTTGTCAAGATCGGTACTTCATCCGTTCGTTGCTAAGTATCTCAAAGAAGTTCTAAAAATATTTGAAAAATACAAATTCCGAGTTCTCAGATTTTTCGTTCCGAATTGCATTCCACAAGCGAAGAAAGTTGAGAAAAGTTCAGCAAAATATTTAACTTTTACCCTTTCATTATTAATTTGTGGATTCTCCCGACTTTGTAGTATCTTATATTCAAACATTTTAATCGCGGCTTGAAAGTCATAAGAATCTAAAGTCTGGCACATAGAAACGAAGAACAAAGGTTTCAAGTATTCCAAATGACCCGTTAAGTATCACTTTGACTACTTGAAGTGTTAAAAAGTTCGTAAAGTCCAAGTTTTTAATTAAGCTTTAAGTGATTTATTGCTTAGTAAATTACAATGAAATATATTTAGAGATAGAAATTGAGAGATATCATGTAGAGAAATTTTACAAATAAATTTTTAAGCACTTAATGTTTTACTAATTTAGGTATACTAATATGGGATGAAACATTATTATCTAATTGTTGTGTGTTTAATGTTACTAAACATTTGAGATTTATCATCATATACAATTTAGACATAATATATAATAAATTAAGTTTCTATTATGGAAGATATTTTTTGTCAAATTACGGGAAAAAAGTCATTATTAACCAATTGAAACATATGTATGTATATTGTTTGTACGAATACTACAACAAAAAATTTGAGAGAGTTCCGAATATTAATTTTGAGCCAATGTAGCGTATGATTTTTTCTAACATCGTCGTGCAACAAAGATCTTGTCTTCAATGAGTGACCTGCTCTCGGAGAGACTTGACTCTTCTTGAGTTTAATAAGAGCGAATGGCGCTTCGGAGATCGCGGCGAACATTACGACCTAATTCGGTGCAGCCTTAAGAACATTATGAAGTAACGATCTTCTAACACAAAGAAATTTATAATGCTTTTTTAGTACCAGGTTTAATACAACATTTTAGGTATAAAATTCACGACACACAAATAAAAGGGAAATATTTTTTCATTAGCAATCAAAATTAGCTTTTAAAAAATCAATACAATTTTATTAGCCAATTTAAAAAAAATATTTAAATTGTATATAGAAGTGTGAACTGGTTTTAATATAAGAGTAAAAGTATTCTTAAACAAAATAAAGTTTGAGTTAATCTGTTTCTGTTTTACAAACTTTTTATTCAATATTTTAAATTATGCAATAGCTGCCACACCACAGTTTTAAAAAACTATTAAATTTTTTAAAATTTGTTTACAGCGTATATTGTGACAATGACGGTTATTTTAAAAATAAAACTACATTTGTAAAACCAATTTACACTTTGCTTAAACAAAAGCTATCAAAAAGCTCCACTTACTCTGTAGACAGTCGGCGTTGAGCAAATCCTTGCATTTCTCATGACACTTCACACCACATTCTGTGCACCTAACCCCTTGCCTGGCTATACCCCATAGGAGTCCTTCACACTCGTAGCAGTATGTCGGTGAAGTGGCCGTCCACAGGACAAAGTTGTGAGGCGTCGTCGAAGATATGGGGTATATGAGCGCTTGCAGCGTCTTCTTGTATACGTGCATTTTCTGGAACATATCTTGTTATTGAACAAAACTTAGTTGTCAAAGTGTTGATAGTTTAGTTACTTAGCAGTAGAGTGTGATTACAACTTTAATAATATATTAATTTAATCGTTATGGAGTAATAAGCTACTTCTTGACTCATTTTGATTTTATTTACAAACAAATACACCCTTAACCAACCTTTTATTATTTTAATTGTTTCCTCTACATATTAAATTATAATTATGCTCTGAAATGATTTTATTATCATAAAGTTCTGAATGAACGTTTAATTATATCACCTCTATATCACTTCAATAATCTAATTTCGACAAAATTATAAATTGAACCAAACATTTTAGTTACGCCTATTTCCAGAAATTCAATTGTTAGAAATGAACATAATAACGTAATTGAGCAAATGAGTGCTATAATTAATCGAAACTACGTTAATTATCGTAAAACATAATTGTTTAGGAATTAACATCGGCTTATTGCGATATTATATTCTATTCGATTGATTAATACATAATGACTGACATCATTATACTATAAATTATTATTGTCTGAAAGGTTTACAAGTGAAAATGAAATTTAATGCTACTAATAATTATTAGTCTGGAGAATTTACTTCCATGCTTATCACTTTTAATGCTAATTAAACGTGATCCTAATTCACAGATTTTTACTAATATGACATACATACTTCGTCCAGATCTATAAATCTGTCTAAATGAAACTGAGTGCGGGAAATCATTTTAAAATACTACTATACCTTATTGATGTGTTTTAGCCACATTAAATTCTGTTGTAGCCACATTATATTCTGTTGTTTCTTTCAAAGTAAAATATTACAATCAGAATAAACTACGAGTAACAGACTTACCAACTCTTCGTCGTTCAACGTAGCCCGGTGAACCGTTGACGTCAAACCTGCATTCCTTTTCGTAGCAGCCATAGTCTAAACAGTACAAAAATAATATAAAAATAATGTACAAAAATATGTTTAATCACACGTTGTTTATCACGAATAGGTAACCCAAATGGTATCTTCTAGTTTTAAATCCTTTGTAACGGCTACAGTGTTGAGTTTTGTATAAGCTAAAAGATCTCTCGGGAAGAGTCATTGTCTACACATGCCTTTACGCTGCTTTCCAAGCTTTTTTATTCTGTTACTGAAATTTAAACTTTATTACAAAACATGTAAGGTTTTTCCAAAGTATTTTACAAACATTTTTCAACAAATAAAACAAAATATCAATGATTTGTGTGCATGGAATGTCAAAAAACCAAGTTGTGTGTGTGTGTAGAAACCAATATAGATAAAGTTTAAACGAGTGTAGTAAATCTGATTTTAATTTTTAGATAATTTTCATTACTTTGATTTCAATAGATCAAGCGCGTGCAAAGCATGTTAAATTCAACCAGTGATATAACCTAAATTGTTTTTTAATTAAAATGTCAGGTATATAAAAACAAAAAATAATCTAAACAGCAGATTCATGCAAAGGCCAATGTAATAGTAGAAATATTTAGAGTTACAAACAATAACAAAACTGCGATCGCAGTAAGTGAGAAAAGAGTACAAATAAACGTTTTGCATATCAAAAGCTACTATACTATTTCTTGATAACAAACATGCAAAGAAAGATAGTGTTATTGGGAGAAAATACCTTGAGAACCTGCGAGTCCATGGTTTAGGGGAAATGCAATGACATAATTAATTTTTATCAGGAATAAGTCAGTAACACTTCACAGTGGTTTTTCTACGTCTATTATTGATCAGGTGACCCCTAAGTGTATATTTACGGTTTCTGGGAACAGGGATCTCTACGACTGGGTAGGTAGTAGACGTACATAGGTAGAAAGGACAGACAACATAAACACACATAAAGAAGGTAGAAGGGTTAATATAGACCGTTTTAAAGTCGTTACAATATCCATCAAGTTTTGACAAAATCTGGGAGAGATTTTAATTTAAGACAATAATACTTCATTTGTTATTGAATTAACAAAAGTATTATATAATAATGTAGGTTTATAAAAATATTAGCTTAAATACGTCACTTAATATTTATGCAATCGCTGTCATATATGTAATATAATAACTTAATAGTTTGTTATGATTTTAGATTAACAATAATTTTCTTAACATTCTTAAATTCTTTTATCTAATGTTCCGTATGTATATATTTATTTTATGTATTATTTTTAAGATCTCCCAAAAATTGTCCATGAAATAAAGTCACAATAGAAATATTCCGTTGAGAAGAAAACATTTATTACGCGCCTAATGTTACGAAGCACCAGGAAGCGTACGTCGAGCTGTAACATCAATGACCAGTTTCAAATATCTACCTTTTCACTTAGAATATAAAAAAAGAAAGTAGGTATCTAGATATTCGATCAGACGTTAAATATTCTTAATCATTACATCAATATTTTTTTCGGGAAAGCTATATTTGTTATACGTGAAAAAATACGATTGTGTAATTCTATTAATTACTTACTACTATTAATTACTTTTATCTGAATTTGCTTTGATAGTTAAAAAAATATAATATTTCAAAAATGGAACACTCTAAATTCAAATGACGATACGAAATTTATGATTTTGTATTTTTTTTTTATATTCTAAGCTTTTCTTTGAGCAAGTCGCAGCTTCACGTTCCCATTTTTTAATACAAGATAGTCAATTGAAACCGGCCTGATAGGAAAATAGCTAACTCGTATCCTTTACGAGTGATAATCGTAGAAAGACAAAGAACCGTACTTACAAGCTCTGAAACGAGTGGTATCGACTTTCTTCTCGGGCGAATATCAGGCATACTGTCGATGTTGCTATAGAAGGGGTTGTCTCCAGGATGTCTATAAATATAGTTAATTAAATTATAATTAATTTATTTATTGTGTAACAATCATTTTTTTAATTAAGAAAACCGATTTCAACGTATTTTGACATACCCATTCCCTCGACCGCCCTGCTCATTAAAGCCGCCGGATCCATTCTAAAAACAAAAAAAAAATACAAATAAATAACAAAAATAAAAAAAATAAAACCCTAACAATTATTTATTTAATAACAAACAATAGAACAGTAATAAATATAACAATAACATATTTACATTTCGATAAACAAATGGCGTTTTTGGACATTATAATGAGAAATATTTTAATGACTCTAACAAAAACCAAAATCAAAAATTTATTGATTTAAAATACTTTAATATTCTAGACAAGAAAAATGAAAAAAAGAAAATCCCAATAATATATTAAAGGGTCAAGTAGTTAACTAGTAGTAGTAGTTCTGATTTTATCGGTTATGGCAATGATTTCAGTATATC
>DWNH01002182.1:0-10168 GCA_018249895.1 Tiana niger | reverse complement strand
CACTTACCCTCTAATCGGACCTGTATTAAAGTTACCTGTGGAGACAAAAGTGGTTATGCGCGTGGAAAACGCGTCGCCATGCGCACGTCATGCCCCAAAAAAGTCTGCGAAGAGCCAAAAGAATGACATAACTAACAAAATTGACGCCGTGAGTTTACTCTTATTGTTTGTTTACACTCCGATCGCGCCTCAATAATGTGGTGTGACAAGTTGCTTAATGTTCATGGGCTGATCAAGTTTCGACTAGATTCTACTTGAAAGTATTTGCATCTAATTAATTACGTACCTTACGTAGGTATCATAAAATATTTTGTTGTAAAAAAGCTATAGATAAACGGCTATCGCTTGTTAAGTACGAACAGTTTGCCAGGACGTTCCACTATCTATATTATATCGACATTTTGTTTAATTTAAATTCGACTGTTACGTTCGTTAAACTTTATAGTCGTTGTGCAATCTGGGTACTTACATATGTACGTAGCTTAGAATGAGATAGTTAGGTATTTAAAGTATTTTTACTTTAACCACGTTAATTCGACTATAACTGACGTAAAAATTATCACTAAACACAACTACGTTGATACTGTTTAGCGCTGTTCATGCAGTGGCTATCATCATAGCTCGATATCCCAAATAGTCTCGTAATTTAATGAAACACAGGCTTGCTGCCTGGACTCCGCATGCGCGGAGAAGTTAAAGGAGTTGGAGACATCGACGGCTGAGTTGCGGACTAGGGCAGGGAATTTAGCGCGGCGCGAAGCTGAACGGGTGGAACTCTTGGAGCGCGCTGAGGCGGCATGGCGCGATCTGGAGCTGGGATACCAGAGGAGGCTACAGCTCGCCGAGGAAAAGGAAGACGACATTGCCAAACAGGTATTTACAAATTGTGTAAGACAATACAAATTTCTATTTCGTCATATCACCTTATTTCAGCTTTTAAACTTGCAGATATGAAATATTGAATGCAAAAAAATTTAAATCAGAATTAAAGTTTTTGCTAAAGAGTAATTAAAGACAAAAAATTAGCTTTGATTGTAGAGAGGTTGTAGATCTTTCGTCTTTCCGTGCAAGTAAATCTTTTAATCAGTCGTAGTCAAAACATTTTTTTTGGCGAAATTATGTATCAATAGTTATTATTATTTATCACTATCAGAAATTACTTATTAAATATTAAGTAAGGATTCTTCGCTGAACACTACGATTCTTCATTCTTAAATACATAATTACTGTGTTACTTATGTTACCTTGAACATAATTATTATGCGAGTATTATTTCAGATCAAAAAAGCTATAGAAGACAGAAACGCGTACAAGCACGCATGTACTAATTTGGCCCAGCAGCTCAGTAAGCGAGGAGATATTGTTGAGAAGGACCGCGTCCACCTCACCCAGGTCGAGAGGCAGGTGTGTGACCTCGCCTGCACGCGGCTCCGTTTGAGCGAAGAGTCGGCTAAGGGCGACGCTGCCGTAGCTGATCAACAGTGTAAGGTTGTGCAGCTTGAAAGAGATCTGCAAGTAAGGCTGATGTAAAATCCTCTTTATTCTATGCTTTAGAGCTAGAGACCGTTATTAGCAGTTTAATTCATAATTCTTTATTTTGCCAGAAACACAGAATTATTAGCATAGGGATGGTAGTATTATATAGGTACATAGTTGAATGTGTTCTGCCTCTTTAGGCATGCAAAATTAAATTATTTATTAATTCAGACATTAATATTCATTATTACAAATATATCTTTGAAATTTAATAATAGTCAATTATATAAAAAATAATATTAAAAATTTAATATTAACGAAGTAAGACTAGAGAAAAAGTTGTGTTCTAAGCTTATGAATCAATCTAAGCAGTATACTTGAAGTTGAAACTATTTAAAGTAGAATATTTCGGAACGGGCGTTGGATGGAACTGTACTTTTCTTAGCTAGGTGTAAGAATCAAATAAAATTTAATGCAACAAATATTTATTTATTTTATTAAATCTATAAAAAGTTATTCTACAGCCTATGAAAATCTTTATATTGGTTAAACGTTTCAACATCACATTCCAATAAATATAAGTTTTTATGTCCTCATATGACGATGATAGTTATAAGCGAAGTTTATAATAAAAATACCATTATAACCTGATAAATATGGATGACGGCGCGTAATTATAATTTGAATAACAAGAAATATACTTTGATTTATTAGTTCAAAGAAGAACAAGCACGTAGGAAACTATTATCTATGGAGGGCGTTGCGGATTCCTCGCGTGGACTGACGCTTGAGGCGGAGCGTTCGATGAGGGAAGAACTGAGCACCATAAAAGACCAAATCGCACAAATCTCAAATCAACTACTGGAACAGGACGCAGATACTAATCAAATTAAAGTCGAGGTTATTTTTTTATTGAAAATCGTAGCAAATGAGCCCGCGGACCTTTATATTCGACGTCAGGTTACTGCCTAAGGTCTACCTGAGAGTACTTCCACCTGAGACTGTAGAAGAATGCATCTAGCGTGGCAACTCCTGAGGACTCTAAGATGGTCGCCTCGTGTTAAAAGTACTCCGGCAGCCCATCGTTCTTCCTAAACACAATAAATCGCTTCACGGTTGAATTGGGTGTGGCGGTGGTGACTATATTGTTTTTTTTAATATCGTCTGTTATAAGCAACAGATGGAAATGACAACCTTTGAATAAATAAAAAAGAATCGTGATAAATTGTGATTGTTTTCCTACTCGTTAAAAATATGCCTAATAAATGTAAAATTTCTCTAGTTTTTTGTAAAGGCCATATTTTTTACACTTTGATAATTTTAAATATAAAATAATACCTGACGTTGATAACTTTAAATATAAAATAACCAACTTCGTCGTCAAGAGGAACAGCAGATCTGTGTAAGACCTCAGGTAGAACTGTGTACTACCCGACCATGATATGGATAGATGGTTAGAGATGGATGGTTGTAGAGACAACTCCAGATGACTTGTATGCTTAGTTGCTACTTCTTTCTTTGCTACAAAGTTGCTATTTCTTTGCTACAAAAATAAACTTAGCTTAGTATTAATTATTTTTTATAATTATAGTTAGACGAACTGCGACAACAAAAAATGGAGATAGTCGAAGACATAGAAGGTTGTAAGCAAATGTGTGACAACCGCAAGCAAGACATAGTAGATGAGCTAAATAAAAAGAGGCAGATGTTAAAGGAGCTGAAAGATAAAGTTATAGAGTGTCAGTGTAAATTACCGCTCGATGCAGTTGTAGAAGTGAAACGCACTCCGTCGCTTGCAGCGCTGTGCTGTTGTACCGCTGAAGAAAAAATAATAGTAAGCTGTTACAATTATACGAGAGATATCTTTTTAGTTTCTAGCTTAGAGTTTTTAGTAGTAAATCTATACGAGTACTATAAAGACGTACAGATTGTTAGTTTGTATTAATCTTTGAAACTACCTATCCGATATCAACATTTCACAGATTCTTTTAACACTTGACAGGAACTTTATTTCCGAGTAGAAATAGATGTGTCCATTGTCCATTGGAGTTGTCCCAAGATATTTATTTATATTTATTGTGGTTTTACTACAGTCTCTACACACTCTACACTCTAAGTCCATAGTTTCGTCAAATGCCCGTAATCACTTGCAAAACTGGGTTTTCACGTGAAGAATGAACACTTTAGTTTTTTTACCCCATTCTAATCGAGTGAAAATGCTAAATGTATATAGTAATCCATAGTTTTAAACAATTTTCGAACTGGTTAAAAAATTTGTCGGTTACTCTCTTAGAGTTCCAGAGTTACAGAGTAGACCTACAGATAAATAAACAACGATTCACACTCATAGCCCCAAACTAGGATTCCCTGTGTTGTGGGTACCATGCACACACACACTGACAATCACACTAACACCCAGGCCAGGAACAGAAATATAAACTCTTCATCTAAACTTCTGCCTCACGGGGAATCGAACCCAGGATCCTTCGAACCCCTACGCAACACGAATCGTCGCACGTAGAATATGTCCGGTAAAATATTAGGTGTCTGATAGTAGAGACACCGGAATAAGTCAATGGTTTTAATTGTTATCGGTTGAATTTGTACGTCAGAGTCATTAAACCTTGTTGGAAGCCATTTGAGAATCTTGATGTAGGTAGTAGTGTTCTTCCTTTAGCCGTGAAAAAACTCTTCTATACTTATATTAATGATATAAATTTTCATTATCCACGTAAAAGTATTGTATTTCTTTTTGATTTGCAGCATTCGTGCTCTTGCACATCAGTACGAAGTACCCTCCTGTCCAATTTACTGTCGGACCTGTTTGAGGGTTTGCAAGCAGAACTGGGGGACACTGGTTCATTAATGCCATGCCAGCTGTTGAAGTGCTTGGAGGACAAACACAACTGGGATCGCGCAAGCATTGTTAAGAGCAATCTCCGTAATTTCTTTGCACGATTGCTTGTAGGAGAGCTCGATACTGCGATCGCTACATCGATTGAAAAATACCATGCCACGGTAATATTTAGATAATTACTCGATGAACTTATTCTATATCTTTAGCTTATTTTTCCTTTTTTTTCTTACTGGTGTTAGGCTACCGTCCAGCGAAGTACTACCGCCACACTCAATTTTACCGTAAAGCAATTTATTGTGTTTCGGAATAAGGGTGTGGATGACGGTGTTCACTAAATACGAGGCGACCATCTTAGTCCTCAGTAGCAACGCATCTATTTCCGATTTCAGTTAGGACTAAGGTCCTGCCTGAAGTTGCAAGTGGATATCCATGGATTACAGTGACCGCTTAGTGCAGTGGCGTGCACGCTCGTTTTCTACTTTTATTCAATAAAAAAAAATGTTTACCGAAAGACGATGAACAAACATTGTGCCGTTTGTTATAAGAAGGCGACACTGCGGTTAAAATGCAAAAGGCACCTTAAAAGATAAAACGAAGAAACGAAATCTTATAAGTATAGGATTATGATCATAGTAGTGACAGATTGAATGTATTTCAAATGACTAAACATACTCTGTAATAATTCTATTTTTAATCTGCAAATAGCCAAAATTCAGAATTTTATATTTAATTGTTAAATAATTATAATTTATGAAATTAATTGTCTAATCCCATAAGGTGTCTAGTTCTGGTAGAGGAATCTAAAGAAATAAATAGCTAGATATATGTGTAAAATAGATAAAAATAAAAAAAATCTAAAAACAAAAAAATGCAAAATGAAAATACTTTTTAAAACAAACGAATGTCGTTGAATGTGACGTGTGCTTTAAACAAAGATAAAACCTTATTTTATCTCACTCACTAGGCGACCTTTGTATTGACCCAAAACGTTAGCAATGTTCATTTTACGTACCTATTAGTAATCATATACAGATATGTAAACGCCTGAAGGTAAATTTGTAACTTATGCGAAGCAATTATTGCCATTAAATTAAGTTTGGAGGGAGTTATCGTGCAAAGCGTATCTACATACTTTTACACGAAATAAATTATAATCTTGTAAATCATAAAGCACTAAAAAATTACAATCATTTTTAGTGCTTATTGTAAGCACTAAAAAACTACAATCATTTTTAGTGCTTATTCATGGCAACAGATATTAAGACATTTTTGATAGTTGTTGAGATCTCACAAATAATAGTCTAAAGGGTTTTAATTGGCAGGAGCCGGTAGGTACGCCTTAAGAAAATATGTTTGTAATAACTTTTCCAGGTCGACTAAGATTAATTTCTAACATTTCTAAGATTCAAGATCATCAACTAGGTACGCTGTTGCATTCGCAGTTACTATTATGCGGTGTTAATCTCTATTCCTTACAAATTCCTTAATGAAAATAACAATACAAGGCATATGATATATCATTGGTAATAAGCCACAATGTGTTAAAAACACTTTAGGAATTTTCAATTAAAATATGTAAAATCAAATTTAGTATAAAAAGTGATTTTTAAATTCTGTTGTAGTGGGTTGGCGTATCGTGTGCGGATAAGGCAAAGTTAACTCCAGAGCCAGGTGAAGTTGAAAGCGAGGGTTGGCAGGAAAGGGCTTTAGAGAGCCGAGCGCAGAAGATGGCCACCGAACTCGCTGAGCAACTTTTCCAAGAGAGAGCCGATGAACTGGTTCAAAGAGCCAGAGATATTGTTACTACGGGGCCACGCCCCTGCGAGTGTACACCAGAGTCTAGTAAGTATGTGTATGTAGTAAAAATTCAAGTTATTAATAATCCACAAACTACAGCTGCAACTTATCACACTTTTTTATTAGTCACTATAACTCTTGTCAAGTTATAAGTATGTTAAAACTACCACATTTTCTGTTAGAGAAGTAACAAATGACTATGCAGGCCAACTAGTCTCATATAGGAATTACTAAAATCCAATCTGAAACTTACTACCTATATAACTCCTGCATTGCTATTCTTGAGGATTAAGATAAATACTAAATATTCACAGTCATTATGACAAAAAGGTGTGTTTTTGTCCGTAATATAAAACATTCATGATTCAAGTGGTGTTTTAATATTCACAATGACTGTCCATAAATCACTAATCAATATAATATGATATCGTATAAAATTTACAGATAAAGCAACTGCGTATCCTTGCCTGATAAAACCGCCTACTATTGGTAGAAGCCGTGAAAGAAATGGGGCTAATTATCCAACATACTTTAAACGAACTCTTCAAGATGTTACTTTGCTGAGAACTCAAATAGAGGATTTAAAAAAGGTTTGCATTAACACTAAAATGTAATTCACTTTTCAATAATTTATGAAACCACTTGATTTAAACGACAAAATTGCTCTCAAGTTTTTAGTATTTAGGGGCTCTTAGGCAATTTATATGTTATATACGTGTACATCATGTTTTATTAAATTTACTTTGCAAATAATAAAAGTTGCGTACTCAATGTGGATGGAGAGTCATATGCAATTTACGGTACCGTATCTTTTAATTCAAATTCCTTGTTCTTCTGATCCTTTACTGTAAAAATTGATCACAACATTTTTGTTTTAATAGGAAACTATCAAAAAAGAAGATTTGAAAATAATGGAAGAAAAAATTACAAAAATTGTTAAACAAGCATCGGTGAGTGAGTAACTAAATATTTGTGCGTTATTTTTAATAGAAAGTCTATTTAATATTAATTTGAATTTGTATGTTTTTAATTTAGGAGCCCGATAATATGATTAATATAGCAAGCATTAAAAATACTGAAGAGGAGGTACCTAGACAGAAAGCAATTCACAGATCAGCTAATACTGAAAAGTTTACAGATACAAATGCAAAGAGATTTGTAAAGAAAAATGTCATTGACGGAGCAATTAAAAAACCCTTTAAAAAACTGCATAATATAAATGGAAATTTGGACAACAATAAATTAATGGGAAAATCGTTTCGAAAAATAGAACAATCCTATGCAGTAAATCTCTGTTTATGCGACGGGAAAAAGAATACAGATACTCAACTACCTAATCACGCCTGCTCGGACGATATAAATTCTTGGGAACAAAAAATATCTCGAGGTATTATTCCTAAAATAAATAGTAACAAACTTTCAAAACCCATGGGTAAAATATTCTCACAGGACAATAAGAATGATAAAAGTAAAAAGAAGACGCTTAAAGCCCCTTGTTCATATAATTGTAAATGTTTTCACAAACCACCATCAAACTCATCTATAAATAAACTTTTGGAAACACTTCAAAAGTGGAAAGGCGATTTGTTAAATACTTCAGTATTGAACACGATGACGTCATATGGTCAACGAAGGGTTGAAAGTGATATTAATGAGATCCATCACGATTCCGAGTTTAGTGCTAATAAGAAATCCGTTAACATAAGCCAGAACCAAGAATTAGAAAACCACAACATACGTAAAAATAGTATTGTAATGGCTATTCAAAGTGATCAACAAACTGACAAACAACTACCGCCAATAACGACATCAGAATATATTGGAGAAATAAATTTGGATAAAAGTAACGAACACATTTGCAAATGTAATGATAAACATAAAAATGATCTAAAAGATGATGATGACAATAATATCCATGCAAATTTACTATTTAAATGTTTAAATACAAATAAGTGTGAGTGTGAAAAGTTAATGCAAAATAAGGTTCACAGCATGAAAGAGAGTGAATCAAATAAAGAATCTGTTATAATAACAGACAGAGAATCTAAATTTAAGGCTCAGATTAACGCTAAAGAACTTGACAGTGGAAACAAGATATTGATAAATGAACTTCATAATATCAAAAGTTTCAAAGATAAAATATCTTTTAGTAGCAAAAATAATCAGACTTCTGAAAAAAATTTTCTTCCAAGAGATACAGACTTTTTTGTTAAGTTTCTGGGTGTTACATTAACTGATATAAATGAATGTAAAACTAAAATTGAAAGGCCTTATAAAAGAAAAAATACGGAAAGGCAGAAACAGTCGCACTTTTCTTTTAATCTTAATAAAAAACAAAACAATACACCTTATAAGCAAAAACAGTCTAGTGATATCAAGTCTAAGTACGATGAATCAAACCATCGGCCTAATACAAATCACTGCCAGTTTGTTGAAGTTCGAAATGGTTCAAATGATAGTATTGTAACTCATGATAACAAAAAATATGAGTTAAAAGAAGATCAATGTATAGAAGAATTATTTCATGATACTAACAGTTGTGTATGCTGTCATTATGATGACGAGACCAAAAATTTAGAGCTTAATACATTTCATTTATTAGAGAAACATTTAAAACACAAATTGGCTGGATTAAGAAATTCTTCATGTAAGTCTTCTTGCATCATGCCAGATGATGAAGAAAAAATTTTTTCGACAATCCTCGAAAAAGTAAAGCAAGTGATATCCGGTTGTACACACAATTTGAAATGTGAATGTTCAGTAGAAAATAACAACAGTGGAAGTTGGATTCGAGTAAATAATTTACTTGAAGAATATTTAAAAATAAAAATCAAACGAGTACAGTGTACGTGCGTTCCGAGTAAAGAAAACTTAGAAAGTGTTCTTTCTTATGTATTGAAACAAGTGAGTGATTTAATCGAAAATGATTTTAAGCGTCTTAAAAGTATGTGCAAATGTAATAACAACGATAGTTTAGAATTGAACCAAATACTACATGAGGGTTCTGGTAATCAATTCAAAGAATATAATACAAAAGGTAATGATGATTATGTAAATCCCAATGACTTATGTATTAATCGAGAAAATGTTTCAATCCAAGGATCTATTAATCTGGAAATTGAGAATAAATCTTGTGACGCTATCGAAGTGAAAGACACGAAATATATACAAACATCTCCAAGTAACATGTCATCGTCTTTGAATCCTAATGAGGTTATCATAACGCATTGTTATAATTTACACAATGAGTTGCCTATAGAAACTGGTTTTATTGATAATAACATTCAATCCAAATCTAATATTACTGACGAAGAATTATTACGTGTATCTTACGTAAAATCGAACGCTTCGGTTATGAATAAGGAGTTGAATTCACAATTTAATTTACCAATACCTTATGTAGGGTACACGTTAAGTTGTTCCTGTGATAATAATTTGGGTTCTTGTGTCTGCTCAAAATCTTTGAGCGAGGCACGTATAAAAAATATAGATAAAATCTGGAAAATGCTAGAAATCAATAAGAAATTACTCCCGAATCTATCCTACATTATGCATAGTATACCCAAAAGAGTGAGATCTGAGAATACTATCAATTTCGTTGAAGTGAATGAAAGTTCATACATTCCCGAGATACCAGAGAAACTAAGTGTACACAGTTTGAAAAATGTAAGCGCCAGTGCTGACGAAGAGATAATATTAAAAAATTCAAGTGATAAAATACATAATGATATCTATGATAACATGACGAACACTTGTGATGATTTTATGAGCGTTACAACAGATAATTTAAATGAAGATGATACCCTTTACTGGTACGATTGTTGCGCTATTCCCCGCAATAAGAATGAAACGTTGCATAAGAAAATGTTTTATGAATCAATATATTCGCCTATACCTAAAAGCGGCAAAAGTGATATTTCATTTAAACATAATGTAACCATGTGTGTATCGAAATCCAAAAATTGTGACTGTGTTATGGTTCCCGTATGTCATGTTAAGATGTTAGTTGAAAATATTGAAAGCAAATTAGTGAACTCT
>DWNH01002181.1:0-10168 GCA_018249895.1 Tiana niger | reverse complement strand
CCTCATCTCCTCTCAACTCCCCTCCTCGTCACCGCTTCTCTACCAATTACTCCACCTCGCCACTCCTTCCGTTACAACTTTTGTATAAAGATAGCACATAACCTTGATTTACACATAGAATACTTTTCACTCTGGTAGAGGCTATGGCTAGAAGCTAGTGTATATAAGCTATTATGGTTATAACTTTTGTACTCTGATGCTAAAACGACCAGTAATAGAGTTTACGAGTCCATACTCATTTTCCCCTTGGTATTATAATCTCAGAAGAAAACATCAAGGTCATCAAGTTCAACAAGTTCTTGCCAAGGCTACAAGGCTTTATTGGATAACTGATAAGTATTGAGAATTGGGTAATTACACGAAAACACAATAATTATACACTTAGACTTTTATTAGAACCCAGGCTTCGACTAGTAAAATATAGCACTTACATAGCACTAACTTAAAGGCGACTACTATAGATATAAACAGAGAAACTGTGTTCTGTCAAAGACAATATTTAGCAAAGCAGAAGAATATAATGACATGAAGTTTACTGAAAAATATCTTACTTAGTTTAACAGTTTTCATAAATACATTTTCAGAAACCTTATATAACTTTTTAGCATATCTTAAATCTTGATAAGAATTATCTTATACTTAAGCAGTGCAGAATGAAGCTTGAAATTATATAACAGACCACTGAATTCGGAAAATCATGATTCCACTAGGTATTTCATGACTCAGTCGCTTCAACTCGTCTTTAATTATCTGTTAACTTGCAAGATTCATACAAATACACTACACTTATATATATAGGAGATATAAAAGAAGTTGATTTCTAAGTTCTCAAAAAGTATCTGAATTTTGACTTACATGGACAATTAATAATCACTTGATATTCGTTTATCAAGGAATTACCAAGGACCTTAAATCTGTTAATTAAATATCTAAACAGATAATAATATTCAAAGCTCTACCCAAGATGTCGTCACTTAAGATAGATACTTTATATGTGCTTTTCAAGCCAAAATATATAATTTTGCAGATATATAAAAAATCATAATAAAACATCACTTAGATACGAGGAACATACAGACGTAGCCATGAAACATACATATACCTAAGTAAATTATAGAAGGTATATTTTAAAAAATTTGTACTTAATCACTAACATTAGGTCTTAGAATGAGGCAGCTGTAGTTGTTTCACAATGCAATCAACTATAGTAAATACATTGACAAAAATAAAAAGTAAACTCAATAAAATATTGACAGATGTAATAAATAATTTTAAAGTTAGTTTTATTCAAATGGTTCATTATTATAGAGATCGTCAGTTATAGCAGTCTTTTGACCACTCTTAAATAACGACATTACTTGATATATAGTTTTAATTTTTATCTACTGGACTACGAATAAAGAGATTATGAACGGCCCTCATCGAACAACGTGCATTAACCTACACACCACTACGTGTTCGAACATTAATTAATGATTCCTTATGAAATATAAACTCCGGGCAAAAATGCACGAATCTACAGCAACCAGCGTGTGACAAACAGTTAAAAAAATAGTAATTTCATGTAAAAATATATAGTCCACAACTTTCATAGACCTTGAAATGTGTTAAAGGCGATAAAACAAACCATTTTGTAAGTAGGTGTACTAACTCAACCTTTTCATATCAATTTTTTATATCGAAGTATCGAACGTGTTTCAGTGAACCTGGTGTTAAGTACTCACTACACCCTTATAAACATTGTAAATAACCATATAACCTTGATACCCTTGAGGAACATCACCTCAGTTAATTTGGTCATACATTTCAAAGCGGAACACAGTATCCGCACTCTTCTACATATTAAATAGTTTAGAATAATCGATTTAAATTTTATACATTTTATAACATACACTTGCAGTTATTATATACACCCCAAAACAGTTAAAAATCACAATGAATAGAGAGGAGGACGCGTTGAAGGAAACAGCATTCGGTATCTCGACAAACATATTCACAACCTTATTCTTAATGTCTTTACAAAATTTTACATCCAAATGCGAATTTAACAAATGAATATTCATTTCTTAAAATATATATTTTAAGAAATTACATTTTGAACAGACAACTCGACTTCCAAAAGATATAAGAATATTCAACTAATAAACTTGTGCAATATTTTTCAAATTTACAACACAAACAATATCTCTAAATCTTTTCATGTCTTGTAATATTATGCACCAAAGAAGGAGATAGTATCTCCTAGCGTGTTTTTTACTTTAGAGTTGAATGCTATTAAAAGATTTATTATCTGGAGTACAAATCTATCGAGGGATAGATCATATGCAACGTCAATTAGATTTGTTATAATAGACAATCGTCGATATCATTGAATAGTTTGACTGCCGAATTGCAAATATCTTGTTTTAAGTAAGTCCATACCACTCACTGTTAGTTTTCTATAAAATAAAACATGTACCCTTTAAAAAAATCTTAACAAAACTTAAAAAATAATTCTTAATGAACTTCAGAAAAGCGTAAAAACGTGTAACTGCACTTGTTTCTTCACTTGCCCCGCGCCCTTTGTTTACCTGAAAGCATATTGTCACATAAATTCATGATTCAAGACATCATTTGGAGAATCTATGAATCTTACCTATAATTTATCTATTAGATACCTAAAATTATTTGTAAGTCGATGGCTCCTACGTAAATAATCGTATCCCATAATTTTGTAATTTTCATGTGTGAATGTTCTGGGTACTAACTTTGTTAATTTAAAAGCCAAGAAATAATAAATAATCAGCAAAGAAATAATAATAAGGATAAAATCCTTGGAAAAAAGGATAAAAGATGACAGCTAAACGCCTAAAATGTCTAAAGAAAAAATAAAACATTCTTTAAAATAACAAGCAAGAACAAAAACTATCTTAGTATGATTACTTTGGTATGCAGACACAGACTGCAAAATAAACTTTTAGGGTTTGTGACATGTCTTATGACAATCCATCCATCCATTAGCCTTTAGTTGTTCCACTGCTGGACATAGGCCTCCCCAAGCTGGCGCCACTCGGTCCTGATTATTTTAATTTGTGTTATGTTGATATTTCTGGTTGTGTTATATTAATGCAAAGGTTTTATTTGTAAGCCCGGGTAGGTTAAGCGCAATAAATTACTTTTACTTTGGTGTGGTATCTTTAATACACTGTTTATTTTTCTTTTTTTGGTATTGCATGCTTTCATCGCCTATAACTGTACTAATTATTTATAAGGAACCATTTATTGTAAGTGTCTGTATTTTGTATTTTCAATACCCAGTATGTTGGCGACCGATTAATTTAATAAATAAATAAATTATTTTTTTGGTATTAGCTGTAGTGTATATAGTGTGTGTGCGTGTGTGTACTGACTCGGTGGCGCCGAGCAGCGGCGCGAACGCGCGTGCAGTGTAGGCGCGCACGGGGCTGAAGGCGAAGGGCGGGAAGCGCGCGGGCGGAAGCTCGAAGGCGGTCCAGGCGCCGCGCCGCGCCGCCACCGCATAGCGCCGCCACGCCAGCTGCCAGTTGCGCCGCGAGCGCACCGCGCGCAGCTCCAGCTCCTATCACACACACACACATACATTATGCCATCAGAGAAGTTTGCTCCCAAAGCAAGTACCACCTCCACGCCACTAGCGAACAGTTTTCTGCATCGCGACCATATGTATCTGTCCGAAGGTAATAATGGATAAGCAAACAGAATAACGCACCATGTGAAAGGTCTGCTCGTTCTCCTGCGGTTGCTTGCGCACGCGGAAGCGAGTGTTGCCCTGCGTCGGACGCACCACCCTGTTCTCGCTTGCCTTCTTCACCACGATAACCACCGTCTTAGGAATTAAATTATACAATTATAATGGACACACTTTTGCACCAAACTATGCATTGTGCATAGTCTGATATGATGCAGACCTAAACATTATTTTAGTTTGGA
Organism: Tiana niger; assembly: GCA_018249895.1. Taxonomy (NCBI): domain Eukaryota; kingdom Metazoa; phylum Arthropoda; class Insecta; order Lepidoptera; family Hesperiidae; genus Tiana; species Tiana niger. Next base: position 6,220 of record DWNH01002181.1, on the reverse strand, counting down.
CATAAATGTCTAAGGCCTTCATTGACAACGTCAGTTAAATTACATGCTCATTTCTTTTCATTTATTTAACATAAAAAATTGTATAAGGTCTTGGCAAAAAAGTTCATAAAGTGATAAAAAAGTTTGTAAATATTTTTTTAAAAATAAATAATAAGTTCTTGTCAAAAAATGTACAAGTTCTTGACACCTCACACCAAGATTTATACATTACACAAAACCAGACTCTTCCAGCACAAGTTTTGTAAAGGAGAGATCCCAAACCCTGTAAAACTTGTAATTTTTGGCATTAATAAAGAGTTTTTGATTTCATTTTTTTTTACCTCAATAAATAGCCCTTACCCGGTCTCCTACGAGGCGATAGTGTCCGGCCATGATGCCGAGCGACGCCCGCGCGTGCCGCGAGCGCAGCTGTCCCACGCACGCCGCCGGCTCCTCCGCCGTCGTCCACGACAGCACCAGCCCCTCCGGGAAGAATCTGTACACCCATTCCATTTATCAGAAATCATTACTTTACTAATCAGTTCTAGTAATCATAACCTTTTAAAGAGATAAACGGATATCTGTTTGACTGGATACCGGATAACAAATATTCGGCCCACCTTCAGGCCGGCGACCGGATACCCGGCGGCTAAACACGTAACGGCGTAACGCACGCGCGCGTTATTGTTATTCGATATTATGAGAACTTATATTTATTATTAAATAAAAAATAAGCAACAAAAACCTGCATTGGTAAAGAAAATAAAGCCTCTATTGGAATACTTTAATATAAATAGTGAGCTGTAGTCTTTTTTATAAATAATTTTTACACTAAAATGTCATTATAACAATAATTACACTATTTTTTTATATTGCTCTTGCTTTTTATAAACAAAAGCAATATAATAATACATTAAATAAAATAAATTTGCGCAGAAAACCTGCACCTCTGATGGTGATGATCATTTTTAGGATGAACACTTTTAGGTATCTTGAATATAAGAATAACAAAAACAATGTGTGATTATAAAGTGATATAACAGTTATTGTATTTATTGTAGTGTTTTAAAGTTACTCTTAAAGTTACACATATAGTTTTTGAACAAAAAAAACTGTAATTTTAACATTTTCATTAAGGGATACCTTACCTTAGGTAACGGTAGTAATCAATGAGGTACCAGGGCCGGTAGAACTGGTCTTGGAAGCTGTTCTCCCCGTGCCGAAGGTACGAGGTCTTGCTGATGTAACAGCCGTGTAAGTGCAGGCGGGGCCTCTCAACGTACATCTGCCGCCAAGAGGAGAAGCCGCTGGTGCGCGGGGTGCCACACTCTATGCCCCAAGTTCTGCTCAAAATTCACACTCAATTACCTAGTGGCCACGTAGTCTAGTGGTTAGCGAACCTGCCTACTAAACAGGTCATGGGTTCGGTTCCCACCCACGAGAAATGTTTGTGTGATAAGCATGAATATTTGTTAAGCATGAACAGTTGTCTGGTTACCATAGCACAGGCCCTGCCTAGTTTGGGATCAGATTACCGTGTGTGAGTTGTCCCAAGATATTTGTTATTATTATTATTACCCCAGTGGTAGAAAGTGTATCCATGACGGATTTCCCCACGTTAAATGTCCCAAGATATTTGTTATTATTATTATTACCCCAGTGGTAGAAAGTGTATCCATGATGGATATCCCCACGTTAAAAAAAAAGGACGAGAGCTCACCGGACGCACAGCGAGCGCCACAAGTCGGGGTCGCGCGCGCACACGTACAGGCCGCGGCAGACCGCGCCGCAGCGCTCCAGCGCCGCTGCGTCCAGCTCCGCGCTCACCGCCCAGCGCAGCACCAGCTGCACCACCTCGTACGGCAGCCACGATATGTGCCCGCCCTGAGACCACACACACTTCTTAGTTACTTCGTTGTTAAGTGTTACTCTGTTTGGGTTTCTCACGGATGTTGACAGCCTTTAAATTTGAACTAAACATCTTACGGCCCAATTTTTGCTGTCAAAATTCACAATTTAGTCCATTTTTATGGTAAAAGCGTGCCAATAACCCATCCGTAATGTGATAACACATATCAGATCGATCTACAGTTTGCGTATAACGTCAGATTGATGTCAATCTCAAACTGTGGATACAAAATTAATTTCGGATGTTAGTCTTCAACATGCTCGTAATGTACAACACTAAACACACACTAACGACAAGTAATGTACATCGAATTTTGGGAAGAAACCAATTCCATCGAAGAGATTTTTTTTGAAGTCTGTGTTATCTGTAAATTGTTACTGCAATTTTATTATTTCGGAATCTGTAATTATTTATTACTTATACTTTGCATACACAAACTAGCTTACACAGACATCTTTTCTTTAAAGGACAAAAAAGTATTATATTCTCTTCATCAACTCTGAGACGACCTATGCTCAGAGATGAGATGAAAATGGTTTGTTGACGATTATGCTCTAACCTATATTACCTTAGTAGGCACTTCAGGCTCACACAAACATCCTTTCCTAGCGACATAGCGCTGCAGCCGCGTCAGCATGTCCTCACCCTCCACTGCATCTTCGTCATCGCTGTCGGCGGCGGGTTCCACGCGAGACACTTGTTCAGGCTCTATTTCCTCTGAAAACACGTGTATGCTTTTATCTTTACCATGCCAAAGTTTTAAGACTTAAGTGAGAGCGAATAAGGATAAGAGATAGGAAGATAAGCCAGTCAGCAAGAATCAGTAGAGACATCAAAAATTAAGTCCCTTATCAGTTTAAAAAGGGATGGAAAACCTTCTTTATTTCTTTATTATTATTTCGTTCAAGAAACCAGTTACTTTATTAAAAATTTCACAAGAGTTTATTTCATTAATGTAAATGAGGGATTATTTATTTTAGTATAAATTATGAGTACTGCACCTGCACACTATGACTAAGAAATATTTAGAGATAATCTTAAAGATAATAATTAAAGCCTATACATTACGTTAACATACCTTCTATTCCGTATAGTTTCATCAGAATTTGGTTAGTGGTTTTAGGAGCTATTTGCAACAAAAAAACAGTGAGAGATAGACAAAAAGTCTAAAAATAACTAAATCATATAAATAGCATGGTCTATTAATTAAGTATTAACTTCAATTTTAATGTTAATGTACTAAACAAAATAATAAATAAGATTGTGATAATTTTCAAAGCCAAAACTTACCAGTAGGAGTTTCACTCCTCAGCTCGGAGCTTTCATAAAGCCGTGCCTCCACATCTGGCATGATCTGGATAGCTCGCTTATAGTGCTGGATGGCCTCATATAACTTTCCACCACGCTCCATCTCCACACCACGCAAGAATAGTTGTTTCGCCTGCATAGCAAAGATATTTCAAAGTTAAAGTATATGCACAACACAGACTTACTTTCATATCTAAGCCATATATTGTTGTCATAAATTTCTTACTCGCTCCTCTTCAGTAAGCGGCTCTTCTGGCTTGGCCTCATCAACAATTGGTACTGGTTTCTCTCTCTGTGGAGAAGGAGTGGCCTCCAACTCTCTCTGCCACTGCTGGCGGAATGCTGATAACTCATCTTCAGGGCTGTTACACTATAACAAACATTACATTTGCTAATAAAACATCTATGCTAAATTCACCCATTATTACATTTGACAGAAACACAATTGAAGTTAGTTAATCAAACATGATTGAACAACTGCCTAAAGACTACTTGTGCGCGCGAGTAGAACCCAATGACACACGAGGAAATACGGAGACTGCCAAGAATGATGAATCACCGCAACCAACACGCAGCGCCCACCGAGTGGCCGCGCGCAGTCTCCGCCGCGACCTCGCTGCGACCGACAGGAGCTCATGATTATTGTTATTATGCTACAACGGCAAAAGTAAGTTTAAATTAAAACCTGTTCATCATCTAATTCCAGCAATTCCAAAACCTGCTGCGCTTCCAGAAGATCTACTGAGTGAGAAGAAGAAGAATCCTCCTGCTCCTCTCCCTCACACTCACTCCCAGAACCACCGCCCGCTGCAGCTGCCTGTAGGTGAAACATAATTCTTTTTATTTCTTAAAAACATACACAATTACTAAACAAAAAGAAGTCACCCATTTACATAGGCAATTCAGAAAAGCTCAATATATTGCTATCCATCAAAGCAATATAGCAAAATTCAATTAAACATTGTTTTAATAGGGCAATGCAAGAAAAATAAATAATAAATAAAATACAGATAATAGATATAAAAGCAAGTAGTTCCAAGTGACTAGAATGTACAATAAAACGTAATATAATAAAATAAACGTAAATTTATACCACAAAAACCAAAAGAACATATAGGTCCTGTTATGTTTACAAATTTTTATATAGTCTGTGTATTTTTACCATTTTAGAAAAGGGAAGATTGAAAAATCTTACAGCAGTACCATATAAATGGAAAGACTATACACAGGATTCTTTTATATTTATTAAGTATCACATAGCAAAATATTCTACTTTATTTTCGATTTCAATCATTCAACCAAGCAGGCATTTACTGTCAGCGTTCTGTCACTGTCAATTTGCAGTCAAGTTGACACAATAATTACGTAAACCTATATTTAAATAGATATAGACCTCAGCCGATTTTCTCGTTTTTCTAGTTTAGTGTTATTAATACAAAATTTTTGAACTAGACATAAATAAAGAAAAGCTGAAAAAAGTTTAGCATCTCCTCTCCTATGATTGAGACAAGAGATTTTTTGTATTTAGTAATAATTAATGAGCTCATATAATCAAATGGGGTAGAATCATTAACATAAATAATTGAGGTGGGTAATACTGAAGTGAAATGTAGATAATACTGAATTGTTTTATTGAAAGTACCCTTAATAATGTTTGGTCTCAGATATATAAAGAACGTATTTAAACAAGTAAAAGATAAAAAATATTAAAAACATGCCTATACTTATTATTCCTTCATATTTTCATTATTAATTTTGGTCGAATTTCGACCACTAAGGGAACATATAGGTATATGACAATATACCACGGAGATATTCAAAACTTATAAAAGACTACGATACGTCATACAGTCATGATTTCTAGAATTATTTTCACATTCGCAGGCCAGTAGTTAGATTAATAAAAGTTCAATGTTATTTGTGAAGCAAGTTGGACAATAGCACTTTTACTTTACACACAAAGTATTATACAAAAAAAGGTTAATGCTTTAATATATGCATATGTTCGCCGTTAAAAAAGAATCGCAAAAAATAAAGGAATTAAAAATAAAAACCAACAAAAAATGTGGAAATATTATTTTTACATAACAATTATGTTAATCTACGTTTTATGGTTAAACAAATACCTAGATAATACAGACTAAATAATTGTAATATGTATAACAATGGTTTCTTCTTTTTTATTATATAATAAACTCCGAACGACGATCCAGAAATAAATTAAAAGTAATGTGTAAAGCAACCATATAATTACAAAAATACTTCCAAACGTTAACTGTCCCGATTTAATGCCTTCAGTACTAATAATAGTGGCTAGTATAACAGAAACAATCATATAAAATATCATTGATATTAGATAAATAATAAATAGTTTTTCTAGAAATATTACACCAGCTACAATTAATATAACATGGCAAGAAAAAACACACAATCCAAGTACGCCGTATACCAATTCCATTACTGAAACATAGGATGATGGTACTCCATGGTCTTTAAGAAAAGTTCTCCCGTCTGGTGTAGCTAAATAGAGACACGCGAAAGTAGGTAATAATCCTAGAAAGGCAATAATAAACACACCAGGTTTTATAGGAATATAATAACAACACTTGTTCAATATAGGACAGTACTCCATTAAACTGTTTGTCATGTTTTTTTTTTATTTATTTGCAATGAATGTTTTGTTTAGCAACTTTCTTGTTTTCATCACATATTATAGCATTATGTTAAAAACTTTGTAAATAATGAAGTATAATTATTATGAATAGGTACATCAGTAAACTTCAATTCATTTGGCATTTCATGTTATTTATTATTCGTGATAAACCACAGATCTGTACTCTACTATTTACAGTACGTTGGGTAGGTTGTAAGGCACAAAATGACAAATTAATCCTTGCACAGATTTTACATGTTGGGCGATATCCTTTTAATCCTTAAAGCCTTAAATTAATGGATGATCTTTAATAACCACGCAGATAGCATACTATACTTGCTTTACTACAACTTAAGGTATATCCAGACCTA
>DWNH01002180.1:0-10168 GCA_018249895.1 Tiana niger | reverse complement strand
ATCTAATAATATAAATAGAGTTGGAGAAGAGACTTTAATTGTCGTTTCTCTTTTTAGGTAAGTTTTATTTTAAGTTTTATTTTAAGTTTTATAATAATATTTAAATGTGTAAATAAAATTAAATTCTCTTTTTAGAGCAACACGAATTCTTATTTTCCGACTCAAATATTGTCTTATATATATAATAATTTGGTGATAAATGATCCGATGGAATTGAAATCGAATATAATTAGTGTACTCTAGATATCATCAAAGTTCGTGACGTATTAACGTAACGCTTCGTAGTGCCGGTTAATCTTGAAAAATAAACATGATATATTACTATACCATTGATGCCTGCCTGTCACATCGTACAATATAGCCTGCCGCCGCAAAAGGATACCAGCGAATAGTGTCTGGTTATATTGAATAGCACCTTTTTTGGAGATTAATCCTATATAGGTACATGTTTATAAAAGGAAGGACTGGACTTATCTCTAAGTTCATCATACATAAGGGATTCCTCATGATGTTTTTCTTCACCAAACAGCAAGCTATGTAATTCATTTATAATACGCTCATAATATCCGAAAATTAGAAGTGCGTGCAGGGATCGAACCCGAAAGTAGTAGGCCGAAATGCAACTATGGCTATCAGTGCTTGTATGTCGGTACAAAAATTTAGCAACTCCAGGGGGATATGAGTTGCATAGATAACCGTTGGATATATAGCATGAGCATTTTCTTGCTTCGGAGGATACGAAACTGTCGGTCATGATTGCTACCATTAGATAGTCGGAGGAGGTTGTTGTTATCAGCTGATTAAAAGCATCCAACATACGTCAGTAGAGTATCCTCTAGGCTGTTTTTATTTGTGGACTGTGGACAGCTTAGAAGAGTATGATGCAGACCGTCTTTATATGTAGGGAGAGAACATACAACTCTCATACAGCTCCCAACAGTAGGATTTAGAAAGCTTGCGGCTATAGCTACGATAAATTTGCCCAGACCATTTGTTAAAATGACTGGCCTCGTGGTCAAGTGGTTAGCGGACCTGGCTGCTAAACGGCACGTCGTGGGTTCGATTCCCACCCAGGACAAATGTTTGTGTGATGAGCATGAATATTTGTTGAGTAGAAGTCTGATAATGACATGTTTACAGTGTAGTTTCGAACACTGGCATCGAGTTACTTGTTTTGTGTCATTCAATCGGATACTCTTTTGAGTATCTATACTAAACAATATCACAACTTTTTGTTTCTGTTCCAGTTAAAACTTTATTCGTTATGCAGTCTACAGTATGTATAACTCACGCTTATAATAACGTAATTGAATGTTAATGGAATATAGAACCGATTTTGTATGAAAGTTCCTTAGGGCCTGTTTGCGCAGCTATTTTTAAAACCCAGATTTGTTTTGAGAATCTTGTTTTAGCAAATTTTGGCAACCATATCCGCTTCCTGAATACAGTTCATATTTTTTTATAGATTTGTATATAAGGGGCAACCTTATTATATAATTTGACATTATCAATTAAATCTGTGCACTGTTACCCTACTTACAACACTTTGATATTAAAATTTATGGTTTTTTTTTGTTTCAAGAACAATTTTTTGATTGATGACGACGTTATAGTGATTAAGTTAAATACGTATTTTATTTCAACGAAAAAGTAAACACAATGTAACATTGAAAGGGATTACGAAGGAGATTGTTTTAATAAAAGCATAACAATAAATTCTGGAAAGAGGCGAACTTTGTAACAATTTAGAAGAAGTTTTAAATTGAAGAATTATAAGGTACCTAAACCGTTTGTGTAAAGACTGCGCGCACCTTCTGTAATTTAAAAGAGAATTTGCCGTTTGAATATTTGATTTATGTTGTACAGATTCACACTCAGATATATTGTAATTTTCTTTCTCTTTAATAAATCATAAATTGTTGTGGTTCTTTTGGCTTTAGAATTTGGGGTCGGTAATAAAAATATCTGGTAGATATTAATTAATTAAATCCTTTATTTTACCATAGATCAAATGATATGACAGAAATGTTAATGTGACTGTGGGTGCATACATTTCCTGAGTTTCTGTTAATCTTTTATTATATTGTTGTGCGGTGACGTTCAAAGATAACTTAGTGGGATGTACAATATATGTACATATGTACGTATCAACATATAATAAAACTTAGATAACACTTATTTGCTTATAAGAAATTCTCTCATAATCCTTACTGTCTTGTTATCCGCTGTTGATTGCTTTATTTAATGAAACGGCGAAGCGATTTAGTGCTATTTATACTTAACTCAACTACTTCTAATATACGCGACCGCATTCTTCTCGTGAAGGCACGAACATTACAACACTTGGGACCGCGTTAGCGCCACGTCCGAAAGCACCACCGATAAAACCACCGATAAATAGCAATGAATACCGAAGATTGGGTTAAATAAGTTTTTTTTGTGTAATAGATACCGTTTTAGCTAATTACGATATTTGAATCAGTTTGCGATTACTTTTAATAAATAATAAGCAAGTCTTATAAGTTGTGTGCGCACTGATCAATAAATGTAACGTTTTATACGCATTATTGGATGAAGTACAATAAATGATTGTAATATTTTGAATTTTGAATGCTGTCTGCACTTTTAATTTTTGTGGCACTTACCACTATCATAATGTCGATCAATTTTTGAATACAAATGGTGTTCATTTTGTTGGTGTAACTTTAAATAAATAATTTATTATTGACTACTTACGCACTATCTAGAATGTAGAGAGTAGCTAAATAACTAGTATAAGTATTTGTATTTGTAAATCATGATGGTTGGCTGGTTCGCCGTCTGGGAAACTACCACCGCCACATACAATTCTATCATGCAGTTCTACCACATTATGTTTCGTAAGAAGGGTGTGGTTGCCGAAAGACACTAAATATGAGTCGACCATGTTTATTCCCAATCTGAGGACTACTATACTGCCTTTGGTCGAGTATCTATGTGTGTGAGTGTCTATGGGTTTCAAAGACCAACGAGGCCAGCATGCTCGTACGTAGTTCTTTTCAATAAAGAAATTTAACATGTAGTAGGTATGTATGTGATATATGTACATATGTACTCAGTACGTCTACAACATCTACAGATACCATCACGTAGGTATCGTATAAACAATTATTACTTTGGATTTAGCGTGGTCCTTGAATCATTATTTTTACTTATTTCCCAGCAACTCCAAGTTTTCCTCGAAGCAACAAACTTTCAAGTTCATTTATTGTAACTTTGATAGCGTCTTTGTCGATAGTTTTGTTTCTAGATACTATAAAGTTTTGCGTTCAAATTTGGAAAATCAGTATTTCACGCCACAAACGTTTTATATAATATTCAAATATTTCTTTAATGTCAACAGGTTTTGGATTTTATAGAGATAACCTTAGGACAACTCACATATGGCGATCTGGCCCTAAACTAGGCCAAGCCCGCACTACGGTAATGACAGACAACTGATAAACGTTAAATGGTGGTAGTTTGCCGCCCGGGAAAGTACCACCACCACACCCAATTCTACTATAAAGCAATTTATTGTGTTTCGGAAATAGGGCGTGGTTGCCAGAGCTCACTAAATATGAGGCGACCATCTTGATCCTGAAAGTAGCAATGCAAGTAGGACTAAATACTGCCTGAAGTTGCAAGTGGATATCGATGGGTTGCAGTGACAATTTAACACCAGGTGGTCTGCATATTCATTTGCTACTTTTATCCAATTTTACTAAATATAAATTTATTATACTAAACGGATATGAAATAAACGTTCGTGCCTACCACACAAGCATTTTTCCTAAGTGGGAATCAAACTAACAATCTTTGCCTTAGTACTTAGTCAGACTTGGTAGTAATTTTATTAGACCAAGAAGCGAGTTTCTGTTATAAAATTAGTGTTCGACAATTCTGTTATATATTAAATAAACTCACGACCATTACTCAAAAAATCTTCGTATAAAGCCATGAGCTCAAGCGTTTACCTTTTTATTACAAATTATATTTTTTTATCACGAGCTGTTTTAAGCGAAAAAAGCTCTTTTTTCGTTTTTTAAGACGTAAAAATGTACGTTGCTTGCTGAAAACGGAATTAACGCGCAGCCATTTTAGAGCAATGATTTTTTCATTTCAATTTCTTATTATTCACAAGAGTGCAGTGCTTTCAAAATGGAGACTGGAGCACTACGTCTGGGCAGTGCTGTGAAATTTTTAAGCTGTATTTAGTCGAACCCTGACTATAACCGATTTCAGTTTAGTTAAGTAGATTCAAACTTGAGATCAGCGTGTCACCATAGCGAGAATGCGTTTTACAGATATCATCAAATATGTAGATAATTTCTTATGTAAAGATTTCTAGTAGAAACCTGAGTCGCTGATGTGAGGAGTCTCGTGGAAGAAGATATCTACTTGCACTCTGAGATTGTTTCTCCTATGTCATGAAAACAAATCCAAACAAAGTTTTTGTGAGCTTTGTTCTATAAAGGTTGTGACTAATCCTGCGTAAATCTAATTTGATTTCTATTTTTAGTACCACTATTTATATTGAAGGCACAATACCACGGCGTTAAGCCAACACGTTAAAACAGGCCTTCAGGCTATGCTTTGAAAAATTTTTCCAGTGAATATCTATTTAAAATCTAATGGACAATATTTTGAACAACATTTATGTAACTTATGTTATGAATAAGTTAATTTTCCACTTTTTTTACATTTATTTATTACGCAGTTTCGTTCGTATCCGTTGCTATAAAAGTCTGAATATGTACTGCTACTTTTAATAACTTTTTGTTTTAATAACTTTAGGCTGTTAACAATTTCCCTATAATTATTTTTTAAATATAATAAAAGTAGCAAACAAGCGTGCATGTCACCTGGTGTTAAGTGGTCACTGCAACCCATGAACATCCATAAGCAACTTCAGGCAGTACATTAGTCCTACTTGAGATCGCAAACAAATGCGTTGCCACTTCTGAGGACTAAGATGATCGTCTCGTATTTAGTGAACTCCGGCGACCACACCTTTTTTTGGTTTCGCGGTGGTACTTCTCCGGGCGGCAGCCTATCACCTCATTTTCTATTTCTTAAAAAATTTATAGGTTTCCCGCCCGAGGAATTACCATCGCCACACCCACTTCTACTTTAGCAACTGTTCTACTGAAGCAATTTATTGTGTTTCAGAAGAAGGAAGCAGTTGCCAGAGTACACTAAATACGAGATGACCATCTTAGTCCTTGGGAGTAGTAACGCATGCCTGAAGTCAAATAAGAACGTCTATGATTTGCAGATACTCCTTAATATAAGGGGCCTGAATGCTCGTTTTGCTTTTTTTAATAATAACGTTGAACTACAAAGGTATAAGTGGCTGCTACAAAACAATAGTGGCCAAATGTTTAAATTTTGCCGGGATTCGACACACATGTAATTTTTTACAATATATTTATCGGCGAAATAATTATCACCTGAGAGGTCTCTATAATATTTTGGAAAGGCATGTGAAATCCACCAATCCGCACCTAACCGTATGTTTGACTATGGCTAAAACCCTTTTCACACATGAGAGGAAACCCGCGCCAAGCATGATACTGATTACGACAAAGGAACATCTGACCTGTAATGTTAATTTATTCGTAAAGCCATATAGAATATATTATGTAAATAGCACCATATAGAAGTTGTATTTCTAGAAATGAGTACCTCCGCCCGAAGTATCGTTAAGAGCTGGGCGACGACAATCACCACTGCGGGGTCGTAATGACCCAAGGGGACCCTTATTAAAACTTACTTCTCCTCTCCTGCTAAGTTCAGTAACGACGCATATTAATTGTAACTCCGATATCGCCATTTGTGAGGTAATGGATCCTGTCATTTACTTGGACCTTAGCAACATATTGAAATTTCTAACGCGTATTTAAAGCGTCGCTTGTACAGAAACTATCGGGTGTGGTGTGATAACCTAACAAAGTTGGAGTAGTTAGCTGCTTCTGATATGATTTTTATTGTTATTTCTTAAAACCGTAGTACGTGCCCTGATTTTTATTAGCCTATTGCATTAGTAGATTTAGAAGCAAAATTTTTTACATACACTAAAATTTAATTAATAAATATTGAAGTAAATCAGATTTAAAACCTTGTCGCGAAATTTACAGTTTTGCAATTTTTTTATTCCATATTTTATGTGGTCACTATAAAACTTTTAGCCTTCTATATATGTATATAAAAGTCGATGTGTATGTTTCCTATGTACTCCTAAACGTTTTGGACCGATTTTGACAAAATTTCCGGGCAATCTTTAGATTAGCCTAGCGGGCGATTCTGTGAAGTTTGGCAACGATCGGATCAATGGATCAGCAAATTGGGTCGAGTTTACTAGTGTAAGATAATTTAAACAGCTAGTGTTTAGAAAAAACTAGATTTGGCTTAGTATCACCAGACTTTAAGCACCTCCTTTTATATTCTTGTCACGATAAATCCCGAAGAAAACGGTTGTCATGTTCCGTTGCAACGGTAATACGCCTATTTTTCTATTTTTCAGATTCACTTTAGCACTGTGAACATTTAACAAGTAAGTATACATACAGTAAGAGTTACAAATATTTAGCCGAAAAAACATGCGAAAAAAAATATTTTAACAAGAAGTAAAGCCGACTTCAAAGCTCGGGGAAAAAGTCTTCCGCGTTTTGTATGTATAAAGTTGTAATAAAATCTCTTTGGTTGGCTGGTTATGATACCTTTGCAAAGGTGACATTTGGAAAATGTAATAAAGAATAAAAAGCATTTTCGCGCCGTTTCTTATGAACCGCTTAAAAAAGTGAGGAGGTTAATTTTTAGTATTTGTCATCTTAGAACTCCGTCATTTATTGACAGATTTTGAAAGTTGATGTTTACTTTATTCGTTTTTCTGTCCATGAAAATGTGTGAATCTTGCTAATGAATATACTATATTATTACAAAAAAAGGAAAAATGCAAATTATATATGTACGTACTAATACAAAGTCAGTAAGAGTAGCAATTTCGAAAAATATATGTATGTACATACGTACGGTATAGCTCTATATACCTACTCGAATAACTTCATCATTATACACACACACTTGAAAATGTATGCATATGCAATGCAGTTTATTTCTTAGGCTCATTACTCCTTTTTTTCTCCTCGCGATTTTGTTATCCTTCATAACAGGATATTATAGGCCCCTCTACACGGAACCCTTAAAACTATATTCCAATTAAAGGTAAGCCACAGCAAACCAAGCTGTAATCCAAACAAATGCAATTTTGCGACACTACAGCACTCTGAAAGCCGTTACCATTGGTCTAGCTAGAATATCAAGTTAATCCTCCACGAGATAATACTGTAAGTAGACAGTAAATGGGTCTTGGGCTTACCTACTTCGCTAATTAATTTGTAACGTTGCCGACTCTATTTGTTATTGCCTCTGCGTTCAATAAAAGCTTTTCACACTCTATTTTTAATGTCAGAATTTTTTCAGCAGATCTGAAAAAATTATAACATGAAATTTTTTTTTCACTATATTTTTATTAAAAAAAAATAATAACCTGGAAATCCGGAGTATACTTACAGTAGACGATTATCTAAGTCTTCAGGAATAACAACGCATCTGTGTACGAACCCAGATAGACCTGCGTTACCATCTGAGGTTGAATAAGTTTATGGGTTTGCAGATACCACTAAACACTAGTAGTATTTTGGTCAAGGCAAAATGTGACTTATGACAATTCTAGGCCAATAGATGCGGTCATTATAGCTATTTCATTATCTACGGAGGTGTATAACAGCACTTCTTAAAAATAAACATCATGAATATTTGGTTGCAGTATTATAGAGGTCGGTCTCGGTCACTGTAGTCAATGTACGATCTCAAGTAGGACTGCGGTACCGCTTGAAGTTACTACGTGGAAACATCTGTAGAATAATAATTAAATTTAAAATTTAATTGAAAAACTAATTAAAACCAATTATCTTTTCGGTGATGTATTCCTGAGAGGTTTTTATAACGCTTTTGTAAAATGTAAATTAAATTACTTAAACATCGAAGCCCATAAAGCAAGCGGCAGTTGCACAAAATGTGTCTATCATTACGTTTCTACATTTTAATGTCATTATCGTAGTAACTTGTTCTTGTCTATGAAATTACTTGATCCTCTGTTTCATTGGATAATTTGCACTCATTGCAACTATACTTACTTGCGTGGTATATGTGCACTACTCGTATGCACAGTATTCCATTAAACGTTCAAAGCTAAAACGCTCTAGGCGAACTATTCCATATTGAATTATCGACAGCGCTTCAAGAAGGGATGGTTAATATCACTAATAATACACCACAACAACTACGAGTATGTGATGTTTACATACACTTATTTTTAACCGACTTTTAAAAGGAAGAGGTTTTCAATTCGCTTGTGTTTTTTGTGTGTAAGTTACGCGTTATTTTCATTAATTGTAGATGGATTTCGAAGTTTTTTGTTTTTAAAGGAAAGGGAATGATTTTTGGTAAAAGAAATGGAGGGAATGATTTTTGTTTTGACTCTGGGTTTGTACCAGATGGCGATGGACTGACTCATGTATCTATGCTGAAGAAACTACAACGACACAGACTCCAATATAAAGTTTTTGAGTCTGTTATAAATATCCCAATATAGTTATATATATCCCAAAATCAGTTATAATTTCTGCTTAAAATAATTCATATTAATATTGGAAATTAAAATTAACTAAATGTAGAAGTAATTTAACAAATGAACGCCATCAATAGCGATTTTTAAGTGGCGTCGGCTCGCGACGCGGTCATAAAGCTTAAACGGAATCATCTGACGTTAATGCGGGAATGAATTAATGTTTCCTTGATTAGCGAAATAAAGTGACGTCATTAAATAGACACTCTCGTAGATGATCCTAAGCGCTGAACAACTTTGCAAAAGTTAAACTCGCTTTACACTCCTGATTTATATTTCTTTAAAGAGGTACCTATTAAAACTTTTTTCAGATTGCAACTCCTTTAACACTTTCAATTCCAACTGCAATAAATCAGAGCTAACCGCGGCAGCTTTCACGTTATGACTTCCTCGTAAAATTTACATTTAAAAGTTAATTTTCTCGTTCTCCGGCTAAGGGCAATTGTTAATCTTGGATTCTCTCGTGTAACAGTGTACCTTTGTACCTTTTGGCCTCCCTGTAAAAATTATGAACGTTATTCGAAGTTGGTGAATTTGCTACGGTTGTGCTTTCGTTATTCCTATTCGGTAGAGATTACTGCTTCATTTCACAAGTTCTTTGTTTACTTTTGAATTAGAACAGCCGGTACTGAATAATTGAGACTTGCTGATGAAGTTTCGCATGTTTTGAATGTAAAATTAAGTGGATTTATTCAAGTGTTTAATATTTTCTTATACTTACATGAATTAAGAAGTGTACTATGAGGAACTTATATCGCGAACAAACAGCTAATAGGCTGTTTTTTGGTTTAGCAAATAAAAATACTATGGCGTATGTATGGCGAAAACAGAAAAGGGTTTCGTTTTTAAAATACAGTGAAATGTACGATATTACAATACAGTAAAACTCCATGAAATATATTCAAGGTACAGATTTCAAATCTAGAAGATGTACATACATATAAGCTTTACACGTACATACAGAATTCGTTATCATTCGTGCTTATTACCTATACATTTGTTGTCGGTAAGAATCGAACCCACGACTTCCTTAGTAGACAGGATCATTACCACTAAACACAAATGACTAAACTAAACACAACAGTATATATTACTATTTAGCAGAAAATGAAAATTTCAAAAACGGAATGCGACTGAACTCTATAAATATGCTATGACTTGGTCGTTAAAGGAGAAATACACAAAAGAGTTGGTCGGACGTAGAGTATTTCGTAGTCAGCAAACGAATTGTAAATTCAGCCAGAGCGCGAGTTCGCCGCACACTCGCCAAATACGTCCAAATACTTCTCCTGTTTCGCATGCTGATGTACGACTACCTAATTCTTATAGGTAAGGCAATGTTTGTGATTGACAAACTTCTAATTATGAGCATTTTCGTTTCTCATACAGGCTGTCCCAAGGAAATTATTTCGATTGTTTAAAATATTTTTTTTATTTGAAAATCAATTTAAAACGAAA
>DWNH01002179.1:0-10172 GCA_018249895.1 Tiana niger | reverse complement strand
AAATATAAATGAAAATGTTAAAAATGTTTATTGAAATGGTTATTTTTCACTAATGACTCTATCGATTAGCGCTTCGAATGACAGCAACGCAAAGCCTCGTATCGTAATTCCGGGTTTGATTCCCCGTACGGACCAACCAATATTTGTGCCGTAGAAAAAATGTGTACCATTAGCTATAGATGAATATGATAAAAATATCTCGCGGTCGACCACAAAGCAACCTGACCTAAATTAATTACAGTCAACTTCAAAACTATTATATCATAACACAAAAGTTACCGCTGAAATTATTTAAATTTCTTATCGCTGTAGGACAAATTATTCAAATGATATAAAACCGAAAATAACGTAAAAAATGTAAAGGAAAGGATCAATTCGTAGGACCTCGTAGGCAAATTGAATTAAGCGTATCGAACCTTTTACAAGATATTCTGTCAAGATCCCATTTCCATTAAGTAACAAAGTTCGCCTCATATTAGTGGTCAATACTTAGGTGTCGTCGACTGTGGCACAGATGGCGCTGGAACTGGGGCAATCTAAAAACCCACTTCGTTATCATTTAGTATGGAGTGAGCTGTCTGCTCGAATTATATTGAAAAGAGAGGATGAATTAAGCACGGAGGGAGTTCATGTAAAAAAATAGCTGACGTAAAATTAGCTTGAAGTGCCGCTGGTACTGAATGCAGCAAGCCTAGACATGTAGATAAGAAAGTGCAGCACTAGTGTCCGGTGTTATCGGGAGAGTGCGCCGCGCGCCGACCCGGCACTTTCAATAGGCGATAGTCTGTCATTATTATGATTAGAAGTAATGATGCTGACCGATAATATAATTCATAGTTAAATCATTTCTTATTATATATAACATGAATACAAAAGTTAGTATACGCCTTTAGAATGCTAAAAGTACAAACCATATTGGTCATATATTAAGCCCTTTTATGGTCCCTCTTACTAATGTTAAGCAGGAAAGCACGTTTATAAAGGACTTCAAGAAAGGCGATTGGTTCTTGGAATG
Source organism: Tiana niger (assembly GCA_018249895.1). Lineage (NCBI taxonomy): Eukaryota > Metazoa > Arthropoda > Insecta > Lepidoptera > Hesperiidae > Tiana > Tiana niger. Next base: position 9,157 of record DWNH01002179.1, on the reverse strand, counting down.
TTTCAGCCGAACGAAGAAGGCGATACTACCAGACGTCCCTGCTATACACAACATTAACAAAATACAACTAATAAGGGTTTTTTCCAGTACGAAGTTATTTTGCATTTAAAAATAGAAATATTTATTTCAAGATTTAATTAATTGACCGCTGCTGAACTGAATAATTACCATTGAGTTCGCTTTATACGTTATACATACACACACATATACCTATATACATTTTGCGGAATAGTACGGAACCTTTGTGCAAAGTCCGATTAGCATTTATCTGAATCCTAACAAAAGCACCCATCATGTCATCAATTCACAAGCCGGCTGTGACCCGCACTGAGTGTGTCGACAGATACTACAGGTGTAGAGGTCGATGAACTGCTAGGCTAGTGTTTGTCACTAGCCGTAATTTACGTATCTCTTTAGGTGACTTCTATACCTCAAAACTAGTTGCTAAAGTTGTGCTTTCACCTCGGACGACTACGACACGGTAATCGATCTTACGATCCTGTCGACCGCTTCTTACTCAATCAGTCACCGTTAAAAAACACATATCGGGACTTATCTTTACGTTGCAGGTCGTGCTCGTGCAAAATAAATGATTTGTGAACCCGCTTGTCCGTACACCTGGCGACTCTGTCGCTCGCGGCCGTGTGCTTGAGGTGTGATCGGCTCATGAACCGGCTTATTTTATATAAACTATAGGGTTTCAAGGATAAAATGGTCAAGAGAACTTTTATATTTTAGCTGTTCACCTGCTTGGATTATGGTTAAAGTTAGCAAAATTTTGTATCACTCTCCTAACTCCTGTTCTTCATTATTCTTGTGGCCACCTGGTGTTAAGTGGTCACTGCAACCCATGGACATGCATATTAAGTAACTCAGTATATAGGTACTCATTCTCTCGAATTTCTTTATTCTTACTTAATTTTTTATAAAAATGAAATTGTAAATTCCTACAAATTGAAAACAAAATTCATAATGGGTATTTTATCGGGCACCACTGTTAGGCCATTCTTAACGATATTTACAGGTTCTGGAATGTTGTCGTTTGTGTGTTAAATACCGGCACTAACGACCTACTTTAATTTTAAATTCTTGATTTCGAGATAATTAGGTATATCTACTATATTTACTGCAGGTGATTGCAGTTTAAAAAGTTTAATGACTAAAAACATGTTCCATGCACAAACCCCACCTGCTATCGCTTAAAAACTTTTTACTACTAATATTGCCTTAAACAGTTTTGCAAAAAACAAGTAAGAAACTTAAAGAAACAGATTTACTTGTATTATTGTCACTGTCAAACAAAGGTACGTAGAAAGAGCTGATAATATTGATTGGAAAAATCGATTTATAGTTGTGCGTTTAGTAGACTTCCAAGTATAATGCTTAAGTAGATATCTTAATGAGTAAAGTGACCGCCAATTGTGTCGTGACAGAAAATTGGTTTTTATCCTGTTTCAATAATATACATTTTTTTCATTTGTTTGGCATTTCCCACAATACATTACAATTGAGTCACAACCCTTGGCCGTGAACTACGATTCAATACGGATCTTTTGTATGTTCCAATTCACTGCACAAAGCTAAAAAAATATTTACTTTTTCTAATAGAACTTACTTGGTTTCAGTTGTAAACTGTTATTTATCCGTAGTTTTTGTGACGCCTTCTGGTCTGGTGCTGTTACTTGTAAGTCTTAATGTATTTATTATCTACGCTTTAATTCAGTGAGCTTGTATTCATATCAACCAACAAGCAAAGTGTATATAAGAACCATATAAGGTCATTAGTTTTATACCACCACACACTGCATCACTAATTTTGCTAAGTGAATCGTAAAACGAGTCCATTCACTTTAAATGGCTACAGCTTCTGCTCATAGACAATTACATTAAATATTCGGCCGTTGCTTCACCTCAATATTTTGTTATTTATTTAATCTTTTTTGCAAGTTACATGTATGTAACAGGAGCGCAAGGCGGGCTCAGTGGCGAAGCATTCCTACCGGCCGAGCTCTGGCGAGGGAACACAAGTCACTGCGGTGGTTATATATATAATACATATATACAATACATATGAAAATATGTACAACTAAATACATTTAATTATGTAATGAATACAGAAATAAAGTACATACCTACATACATATTACATGTTTCTACATGATGATATCAAACAGTACGAGTATTGACTAAATCTAAAATGTGAGCCACAAGTTTCTTTTTAAACGTAGACTTGGTACAGGTTGTCTCAGTTCAGTGGGCAGTGCGCTCCACAGTCGGGTCGCTTGGATAGCGAATGAAGAGGAGAGGAACCCAGGCCGGTGAGCAGGGAAGATGACAGCATAAGTTCGAATATTGTAATTAATAACTAATTTTAATATTGTCTTTAAATAAATTTAATATCATATTCACGTGTTTATTCCCAAATATATCTATATGAATAACAGTTTGTATGTCCCAGCTGGTCAAGGTGTCGTGGAACACTATACCTGCTTTTACCATTAGAGAAGCCATAATATTAATTATAATTAATATTAAATTATTTCAACTGCACATAAACCTAGAATTAATAAGGTCAAAGAAAACTTGTACCGTCAAGGTGTCCCACGCTGTTTAATGGCAGCGATATGCTACCACATTACTCGCATCCTGAACAATAATACTCGTATCGTTCAACATTTCAAATTGAAGATTTTTATTTCATTGTAAGGTTTCATTTACATACACTATTAAGTGTTCATTAGAATGTCGTACAACGTATTACGGATTATCCGGTTTTAAACGCTTTGGCTTTGCTTGTCCAGGAGAAAAAAGGTCTCAGAAAAAAATTCTCGGTAGTACCTGTCCTGAAATGCAGTATAGCTGTAGCAAGATAAACAGCTGCACTTAAACTTTACATATGCAGGCCTCTCCGATAAATAATTGCTGATTAAATGGATGCTGATTAAATTAAAAATGGACATTTAATAAGTGTCAAGTTTAACAAGTATAGAACACGAAGCCAATTTTTATATTTTATTATAAGATTAGCACAGATTTGCGTTTGTACAATTCCCATAACGCGGCACTGCGGTGATTCTTCTTATAATAAGGTATGTACATATGTGTGTACGTAGATATGTGTGCGTGGGACTCGTCAAGAAACCAGTAATTTCTGTAAGATTTTTTTAAGTAATTTTAACTACACATCAAATCTAGTTTCGTTTCGATTACCTCGTAGGAAGTAACGATATGTCGTGTCATCAAAACATATGTATTTGCATGCAGTATATAACTAGGGGAGGCCTGTGTCCAGCAGCGGACAACTAAAGGCTGATGGATGGATGGATATAACATAGGTACCTATTCTTGTAAAATTTTAACAAAAAAGGTCGTTGTTACTCTCTCATAAACGTAAAGAAGTAGGGTTGTTATTATTTTGAAGCAGGCCTATTATTAGGACAGGATTCCTAATAATAGCCCATTAATGACGTGAGCGTCGACAGGGGAGGGAATACGGCAAAGGTGTTCGTCCACTGGGTAGTGCTGAAGAGAGTGTTGCTACTCGGGGGGCCGTCGACAATGTGCATTCAATATATTTTATTTACAAATACAGGTACTCAATTTTTTAGAATTAAATAAGATTAACTTTAAGAACTTTTATTTAAAGATAGTATTCTAATATTTTAAAGATATTTTGAAATAAAACATGTGCGTGATTTTGAGAGGAGATGCTAAAAACATCACGTGAATATTGGACTACCCCTTCTCATGGGATTTCTAAAGAAGATGGAGAAGGGACTGTCGACACTCAATTGAAAACTGTACTGGCAAAAGGAGATCATTATACTATAGTTGTCTTCTCGTCGGTGGAGCCCATCCGGCGGCGGCGCTGGCGCTGCTCGTGCTTTGCTGCAGTTTAATATTATGCGAAATAGTGGCAGCCATTACCGGCGGTGCCTCGCCTGCGTCCGAGCAGGTGCGAGCCGCCACCGAGCCGCCACCGAGCCGCGGCCGGCGCCCGCTCGGGGCTCTGGCCCTTCGCTAAGTGGCCACATTTTATATTTCTAACTTTAGAATGTTGTTCCGCAACGTACTTACGTTGATAGCCAACCTGTCTTTAATTATGCGGTTTTATTTATATTTCTGTTTGTATACGATTATTTTTAACGCAAACTGGATAATGAAGTGCTGAAGGCGGCCACACCGCACGCTGACCAGTAGGGGATCACGTGATGTTTACTTGCAGTCCATTAGCATTTAGCAGGTGATTTTATGGGCACTTGAGTCATATAACTTAAAAAGGACAACGAATCAATTTGATAGTTTGTTTTACAAATAACCAGACAAATAGGTATCAATTGCTTTTAAAACCGTAAGTTATGGGCATTACAATTGAAGAAGAGAATAATATTAGTATGAATGAGAAAATAACTTTGTCTGTTTGTCTATTAGGCTATTAGGGACAAAACGATGGGCCGAGTGTGAAGAAATTTGATTTAAATTTAGTTTAAGGTCTAGGGAAGAATATAGGCTTTTTTTCCAAGATATTCTTTCGCATTTTAAACAATGTATATTATTTTTCATATACATACGTCCGCGCGGACGAAGATGTGGGTAAAAGCTAGTTTACTAAAGTGCTTGTACTGATACATACATTCCGAGTTGTATACTGTTACTGGCCTAGTACAAATTTCAATCGACCTGTAATGTAAATAGCCAGTAGTCGAGTGCAAAGTTTGAAGAGCACACGCGGGAAGCCCACGCGCGGGCGTGCTCGGCCGGAGACCTGATCGGATTATAGACGCACTAAAAATAAATGTAGAGAAAGTAACACGTGACCGACCGTGTGGAGGCCTGCGGTGACGGCGCGCCGCTGTGGGGCTCGCCGGGAATCTGCTGAGAGCATGAAGCAACACGCCTAGTCTATCGAATGACGTTTGCAATTCGAATGTAACCATTATGCATATGATTAAAATTAATTATTGTAGTATGATCAATGATTACTAATGGTTAAATCTGATCTACATTATAATCGCGAAGTATAGATACTGGTACTTCTCAACGTTCACAAAACTTAAATATTCATAATATTTCTTCGTTTCAAGTGTTTGGATTTGATAATATTTTGTCTCTTCATATTAGATACCTGTACTCGTCTATTGACCAAGTGTCATTTATTGTCAAAACTATGTTTGTTATAGATGCCACGTCCCAGAGTGCGAGGACAACAGTACGCTACTGACGGCAGTCGGCCTCGAGGGATGGGCGTCGGAGTGGGCGCCGTGGGCGCTGCACCCCGAGTCGCGCTGCCACCGGCGCGCGGCCGTCGGGGCCGGCTGCGACCAGGCCGCCTTCGACAACACTACCAGACTAGAATGCGAGCTTTTCGTGTACCAGCACAGAAGTAGCATCGTTGCCGAGGTACATGTTTGTAGAGCTTTATGTGGCGCCTTGTAGTCGGCTGTCGGGGGCGGACTCACTCAAATGGTTACGATACTGAGATCGCACAGGATGTCTCTCATAAAGCTATTTGTTTTCGGATCAGGCAGATGTACTATAAGAAGATCGTCTCATATTTATGTATGGCCTCGGACAGGACTCCATAAGATCTAACTGAGGCTGGATGTGACCTTGAAATGTTGTAATTATAACTTAATGTTAGGTTGCTTTCTTAACATAATAAGATACACAGTGTAGCTGCAAACGATGATTCTTACACGCATGACTATAAAGCTACAAACAAGACAATGTGTAGGTCAATTGTGGACAAAGGATAACTGTTGTCTTAAAAACAGTTTGAGTTTTTGTGAATACATTTTCATATTATATATTAATCCTGTAAAACTTACAATACCTACAAAAGTGACATTACAACTAAATGCAGCTGATACATCAGGCAAATGAGATTGTGTGGAAATGGTTTGGTTTAGAATATACTTATTAGTAGTTGCAGAATTTCTGAGTCAAAAAAATTTTGTGTGCCAAGAGAAATGTGTGTCATTCACCGTCCACATACAAGCTGTAAATGTCAATGGAACTATTGAATTGCATCAAAATTCAATTTAGTCATAAAATTATACAGTTCTAAACCGCGAGACAGCGGAGACCTCTTGCAAATGTTAGACGTTCTTGGATGGAGTTTGTTTACGGCGGCAACGACTGCCAATACAGACCTGCCGGCAGACTACACACGGTAGCACCTGCTCCATACGAGCATCGGGTGCTTTACTTTTTGTTTCATTTCATTAATTCGAACGACCTCTAGGACTCATCAGGCATCAGACATCAGGACTGCGTGCACATACATACATAGGTAGTTAATATGTTACCTTTAATGACAATAAGTTTGACGCATTTGTAACAAAATACAATATTGACCCCACTTCTAGCCTAGAATCAAAAACAGTGAAACGCGAAAGTTTTAAGTAACTATGCACTTCATTATACTAAGTGGTATCTATCTACTTAAACTTTGTAAAATATTCGCTTTTAATAAAAGGCAAATTTGGGAGTTAATGTAGCTAAATCATGTACAAAGTGTTCACCAATCCGTATTCACGACGCGACTACAAGTTGATTAAATAATGGTAGTCGCGATGTCACTTCCCCTCGAGGAGCCTCCCGCGGGCGCAGCGCGCCGCCTCCCGCGGGACTCTTTCTTGAACTCTTCTAGGAATATTGCTTCGGAAGAATCACTGCTTTCATATGTATATGCGATAAGTGAAGCAATCGTCATCATTGTAAACATTTTACACAAATACTCACGGAATCAATATAAAATGTTGGAGATGTAAACAATGTAAATAGGTAACACACGTCATACTTTACGTCTTCGTGAGCAATTAAATATGTGTGTTGTGTCTTGGGGAGCCGGTGGTTCGGTTTGTGGAGCGGTCGCTGTACTCGTGTGGTTCATTGTTTCGTGTGGGTTATAATCTATTACAACCCACAAGTCCTACCAAGTCTTCTAAAGATTTGCTTATATTTTGTAAGTTTATAATAATAAATAAATAAATATCTTGGAACAACTCACACACGGTCATCTGATCCCAAATTAGGCAACTAGGCTTGTGCTATGCTAACCAGACAACTGATAAACATACATAAATATATTTTTTTGTAAATACATATTTATGTAGATAACAATACACCCAGACTCAGAACAAATATTCATGCTCATCACACAAACATTTGTTTTGGGTGGGGATCGAACCCACGACCTCCCGTTTAGCAGTTACGTTCGCTAACCATTAGAAACTTATTTCGATGAAGTAGCAGAAATGTTTTAATATTTAACCAAATATTGAATTACATCTGATAGTATTGTTTTTGTAAATATACACTAAGGTGATGTACATACATACCTCTTTGAAGCTCCTATAATGTAGTTACATAATACACTGAGCATATTATGACATACTGGTTCGAAAGACGTCAGTATTAAAATCAGATTTCTATTTTTTCTTACTTTATTATGTATGTTTATCAGTTGTCTGGTTATATCACAGGTCATAGCACAGGCTCTGCCTAATTTTGGATCAGATAACCGTGTGTGAGTTGTCTCAGGATATGTTCAAGAACCACTCAGATATGGCTTAGGAACGAGAAGTGCCAATTGTTATTTATTTTTTAAAATGTCTAATCAAAGCTCAGTGGCAATAGAAGATGTAGATATATTGTTATCGGTCATTTTAAATGTCTCTTGTTAATATATACTTATTCTTATGTTAATATGTTTGGTTCTTGAAAGTGAGTACAGGATGATTTCAATTATTAATATTTCAGTTAAATCTGTATAGTAAAAATAAAGAGAGGTGAATGAAAATCGCGCGGTCGAAAAACCAAAAGGAACAACACTGATAAATGTTAAAAAATTTAAATTGGGAAATTTTTTATGACAATTGCCACTTCTGATGACTTTTAATAGATGGCGTTCGTAGCGGACCTACTGTTTGACATCTGCGTCATGCATTGATGTTATCTATTCTAATGACTTATGAGTGACAATAAAATTAGTTTTGGGTGATACGAAATTCACCCGGGTCATCTTGCAAAATTTAAAATCATCTTGTGACAAGCTCTCACATTTTATTATTAAGGTTTTACATAATTTACATTGTACAACTCATAATAATTGTGTAATGAAAAAAACTGGTGGCTTTGATTTTTAAAATTTAATTTTTCTAAAGCTTTTAAATGAAAGCTTGTTTTTAAATCAAAGGTTTTTATACTATTGATTTAGTTCTTATTTTTTAGATATCACAGGTTATTTTTTTCCTTGAATTCTGTCATTTGATAAGCATAGAATAGGGGGCAGAAAAATATAGTCAAACATCTTCTGGAGTAACATAATTTTATTTATATTATTTTTCTGCAAACCCTTTTATTTGATACTCATATCCTAAGTATGCTTAAAAATGAAACTGCCATCTTAGTCAGTGTGCCATATTGGATTTTGAATAATATCACTTAGATTACTATGTCTTTTTATTCAGATTAAATGAATAATAATTCTAGTAAAATTTCAGCTCAATCGGTTGAGGATAACTGTTTTATAATTCAGTTCTAAGGTTTTACCGGAACAAACAAACATTGTAAGTTGGATAAAAGCTTGTAAAAAAAGAAAGTTTTTCAGTTGGTCAATTTATTACAAAGGTATTTTATTGCAGCACTTGCACACGCAGCACGCGCAGACATAGTGTCTACCCATCAGACTTTGGACGTCCATAGTCTGCTGGACATAGGAGTTCTGCAGATAGACCTATATTTATTCATTGCTTGGTACTTTTCTCATCAATATATATCTACGAAATAGCACTAACGGTTAAAAATAACATTGACAGATATGATAACCTTAAATTAAAACGGCATAAAAATAAGTTGAGTTCAATCTTTTTTAAAACGAAACAATTTTCGAACAGTGTATTCTGCATGGGACCAATAATATATGACAAATTACCAGACTCGCTAAAATCAAAAGATATCAGTGATTTTAGAAAAGGACTTAAAAGACTTTTGATTAAAGAGGCTTATTACTCTGTCGGGGAATTTTTGCATGCCAAAATTTAAATTTATAAGAGTGCTGAGAGTTTTTTTTCCGTCGGCTTTTTTTCTCTCGGTCTACTTTGCACTAAAGCCGATGCACAGATTAATTAAATAAATAAATAAATAATTGTAC
>DWNH01002178.1:0-10174 GCA_018249895.1 Tiana niger | reverse complement strand
GTTAAGAGTTTTTAGATCGGAATTACAAAGAAATGTAATTTACGGTGCGGATTTCCTGTGCATACCTCGAAGATGACCGGATAAAAGTACTTTAGCCCGAGAAGAGGCAGTTTACAGATCCCACGTAAATGCTATGCAGAATTTCTCTATTTATATCATCAAAACTCTATGGGTATAACTTTTTACCTCTTATACCCTATTATGATTATCACTAAGTTATTTAGATTGCCAATAACAGAATGTTTTGTATTGCTCCTAATGTTACAAATGTTTAATAGTTGACGTAGCCACCTTGACTATGTAGGCCTTCTGCAGCGGCGTGGCGCGGCAGCACAGCACGGCGGAGCAGCGACGCGCCAGGGACAGGAAGGGCGCCACGAGCCCCGAGCGCCGGTCCAGGATGTACGTGAGCGTGCGCCCGTCCACCACCAGCGCGCGGCCCTCGCCCGCCGCGCCCCCCGCGCCGCCCACACCGCCACCCGCCGCGCCGCCCTCCAGGTAGGTCTTTATCGTCGACTCCGCGTGTTCCTGGGGTTCATATTATAAACTATTAAACACTAACTATGTACATATTACATGTGTGGATTTAATCCATAGTCCACCACGCTAGTTAAGTGCGGATTGGTTGGTGCACTTCACGAAAAAAATCAAACATGCAGGTTTTCCTTCAGTGATCAGATAATGATAAAGAATTTATAATACGTGCATAATAGGTCGCGGAAGATTTTTTTTTAAATAGGGTCGGTTAATTAAAGCTGACGCGTTCAATGTAGTATCATCATACTAGAATAGTCATAGAATAATCATGACTAGTTTTTTGGCGTGGTATGGTTGTAGACTTGTAGTCTATGGTTGTCGAAAAGTTCCTCGACAACCTCACCTTTCTTCCGAAACACAATGAATTGCTTTACAAAATACAAGATGCGGTACTTCCCCTATCTATATTTATAAATATTTACACTTATAAATATTTCCATTACGTCTATATAGGTATATCCGATATTTACATTATTCTGTGAATTCCGCCAGTCAAAACAAATAAAATTACAATCTTACCGATCTTAAAATCGTTGAAGCTAATGCATTGATAAGGATAAGATAATAATCCGATATTAAACACAATATATTTAAATTGGGACATAGAGTTCCTGATAAATACTTAAAGACTTTTTTATCATACGCCTTTTATCTTTTTGCTCTCTAAAATCTTGGAGTTCGTCTCAAATACACTGATCTTATACGGATTGATGGAGATACGGATAAGTGGAAAATCTACATAAGATTTTTACACGCCACTTAACTGCTATCTAAAGATAACAAGTTATTCCCGCCACATTATCTCGGATGAGAGTCAATTGACCTCTTATTATTGTATGTCAGGGCGTTCAATACTTGATCTTGAACTTGACTACACACAATACTTAAATAAAACTTTGATCGATTGATTTTATGACTGGTACGCAAATTGCTACGTCGCAGAAATGCATATAATAATTATAATATTATGTGTACGTGTTATAAAGCTGTCGGTGTTCTATAATTGGGTGTTGTGTAGTGATACTGTGAAGAAGGACGAAAGCAACGATTTATTAAAAACCACATAAAAATACGCAAACATATTAACAATAGACAGGTTAATGTCTAAGTGTTATGTCTTCTGAGAAAACAATAATATAAATATATCGTAGTGTAGTCGTGTGTAGTCTATAGTAGTATCAGACTGGTAGGCTTTGTATGCATTATTTATTACACATTAATACATAAATAATTACAAAAACCATAAAGAGAATTGCCAGCCATACCAGAGACGGTCTTTCCTCCAAACAGTGCCTATAAAACCATTGCGAATGCGGCAAGCAGTACCGACAGTGTATACGTACTTTATCGCGCGACATGAGGTAGAGCAGGCGATCGGTGGGCGAGAAGAGCGCGGCGGAGTATGCGATGTTGACGGCGGTGTCGGGCTTGTCGCCGGTGAGCACCCACATCGCCAGCCCCGCGTCGAGCAGCGCGCGCACGGCGCGCGGCACGCCCGCCTGCAGCCGGTCCTCCACGCCGGTAGCGCCCAGCAGCGTCAGCGCGCTCTCCAGCCGCGCCAGCGATGCGCGCACTCGTCGCTCGCGCCCTGCCGCACGCACACTCACACGTCAACGCACAAGCATTTTGTTCAAATGGACCATCAATTATAATTTGACCAGAACAATATTTACAAATTTGAAGTTAAGTTAAATAGAATTTAGAATTATGTAGATATTAGGAAAGAAATTACAAAATTAAATTAGCAGTTCTAATTATGATTGATATTTAACGTGTTAAATTAACCCATAATTTTAAAGTCTATTATTATTAAAATTTGTACAGTCAACTGACCAACTTAGTAAAATTGTAAACGATGAAAGTATGCAGATAACATTGTCATTAAAGTATTTTTTAATATATTATTGTTGAATTTCCGCGTATTATTCACAAATTCGAAACCAACATTGCTTCAAATTCGCAATAACCTTTTTACATTAACGAACACGTTTATCTCAAATTTGGATAAAAACCAAGATAAATCACATTATATGAAATTACATTCTACCACAAAACTTCATGAACCTAATGAATAGTATACACTAATACAGTGCGCAGTGCCAAATAAATAATACATACCGGAAACAAGTATATTACTAAGCCTATTACATCAAAAACGGGGCCAGGTGGTCACGTAAGGAATGAATAACGAGCGTTGTTTAGAGAAAATAAGCTTATAAGCGACAGTAGCTGTTGAAATAATACAATGTTTAATATATTGTTATAACGTTATAGTAACAAAGTAATAAATCTAAAATATTAGTGACAGCAATTAATTACGTTTTAGGCAGAGGTCTTGATGCACGTTAATTTATAACAAAAGTTTCTAATAACATCAAGTTTAGTCAAGTATTCAAGTCATTTAGTCGGACTGGCTTCTGTCTTTTCTATCATCGTACCCATAAGAAAGCAGTGCGGTAGACGTGCTTCAGGTCCTTGCCACTTATGTATTTACAGGGCTATTAAAAGCTTCGGTGAAGCGCAGAAATCTTTTGCTATTAAATAATTATCAGGAATATAATGCCAGGACTGAGCTACCAATTTTGCATCGGCAAGCTTGTCGTAAGTCTATGTTTGTTCGGGTTATATCATCAAACCACTGTAATATATTACTTAATTTTACCATTACTATAAATCGTTATAAATATATAACTTTTCCCTTGTAAAAGTTAACCAAATAAAATGTATGAAGAAATAAAACATGAACATATACATAGCTGGAATACCTTCACCGATTTCAGAGGCTCGAGCATGGCCCGCCAGCCACTCCTCCCACAGTGCAGGCGACATGATCCGCTTCGCCATGACCAACGTACGAAGACCCGCCCGTGAATATTCCGATAACAAGGAGCGGGTTCTCTCATAAGCGGCTATTTCGGGCGACCCCGCTCGCATTGGTGCTAGTGCGCTAAATATTGTACTGTCTGCGCCTTTGACGTACAGCACCACCTGAAATAAACCTTTATTTAAATTATCCTATTAATATATCCTAATATTATATTCATTCAATTACAGATAAAGTTCGCATTGTATCATATTCTAAAATTAGTAAATTTGCTAATCAATCGTTTCAAATAACATATGTAAGTAGGGAAGATCGAGGGACTTGAACAAATACAGGAACTTAGTACGCGATTTTTCATTGAATACGATTTGTTGTTTAATATATGTATGTATATGTGTTATATATTAGTAAAATACAGTTTTACTGAATTCTGATAATAATAAAAAGTAATAGTAAAAACTGTTACCTGTCCATTGTGCAAGCGCATCGCCACCGACATGCACTTGCGGTTGGAGTCGAACTGCTGCACTCTGAGCACCTTCAGTCGCGACAGTTCCCCACGGATGCCCAGCTCCACGTCGTCGGGCGAGCGGTTCCGCAGCTCGTAGCCGTACGCCAGGGCCGCTTCGGCCAATGCCAGCTCGTCCGGGCTCTCGGCTTCGAAACGGGCGAACTGGTAACCGATGTTACAATGTCCAATCAGATATAAACGCAGCTATATAGGCAAAGATAGCTTGTAGGTAGTATATTATATCCATCTAATCACCGCTTTATTTTGGTTCTACTAATGTTTGTTATTGAACTCAAGAAATCGTATTTTCTTAATTTTGACTTATGGTGGTTATGATAATAAAATAACAGTAGTAATATGAGCTGACCTGACGTTGGATCAGAAAGATAGACACTGGAAAACTGTTTTTGAGTTTTGTGCAAAATTGGTGCAGAAGGAGCCTATGAAATTCGAGAGCCTTAAACCTTGTTGTACGTTTGTAATAATCTTGAAAATATTTATAAAATCGTGTTTTTAGTTTACTGTGATTCGTTAAAATAGCAGATTGAAAACAATAAAAACATATTTTATATATTTTTGTTGTTTTACAATATTGATATTCCTTTTTATCTATTACACACGATATTGGCAACGAAATCGGGGATGGTTCATTAAAAAATTAAAATAATTATATATCTTATAAATATAAATATCTTAGGACTGTGTGAGTTACACACGGTCGTCTGATCCCAAATTAGGCAGAGCCTGTGCTATGGTAACCAGACAACTGATAAAACATACGTAAATATAAATATATTTTTTGTAAATACATACTTATATAGATAACAATACACCTAGACACAGAACAAATATTCGTACTCATTACACAAACATTTGTTCTGGGCCCCACCCAGAACCCATCGAACCCACAACCTCCTGTATAGCAGTCAGGTTCGCTAACCACTAGACCACGAGGCCTGTCAATATGTTGTAATAAAAAAAGTTGCAATAAAGGAGGTAATAAAACTGAAACAAAATGCCAGATAAATTAAACGAATTTAGACGAGACCGCACGCATGTTTACCCAGTGGCCGACATTTGAATAAGCAAACCTGATCGATTACTTTTAACTTTTGCAGAGACCGGAAAGCTCGGTTTATTTCTAAATAATTTTGTTTACACGCTATTTTAGAAGAGCAAGGTGAAAAGCTTTCTTATTACTTAGAAGAAAATATTAGTAAGTCATTGCCGATTAGTTCAAAGTATAAGTATCTAAATATTGTAGTGAAGTAAAAGAATCTTTTGTGTGTTTAAAATTAGCGTGTGCAGTTTATTAATCAAATCTGCTCGAAACGATGCAAGAAATGATATTTCCGTGTCTATTTTGGTAACGAACAATAACACGAGAAAATTAAATCTTTGCATTCGAACCTTGAGAGAACAGTAGTTCTATTCAAAGCGACATCGTAATTTTTATACCATCGACTTGATCATAAGTATTTACTTAAAGGTCAATTTATGGTATTCATTGAGGAAGTAAGATACCTGTTACAAAAAATATAATGGTTGTGTTTTATAATTCATCTACTTTACTTTTTTTCTATGTATCTGGTGTATTTATGTTGATGATTACTATTAATATATTACCTGGACTTCAGCCGAAGTGCTCGGTTCACTAGAGTTGTCGTCTTTGCTTCCGAAGGGCAATTTCGGAAGACGTATCCTCAGTGGCGATGTGGTTGATGGAGGAGGGGATGGTGTGGTCGACCGTGATTCAGTTAGCCTGGAGTATCTGGAATGAAATTGTAAATGTAAATGCACATTACAAAATAACAGAAAATTTATTATTATGCTTCAAAAAATCGTTCGGTGATTGCAAATACTTTAGAAAATGGAAATGAATTGTAATTAACTACATACTTACTCTTTAACACATCTTGCCATTGTGTTTCGTTTTTAAAGAAGTTGTCTTTTACGGACGTTGCAAAACTTCATGTGCATTATATCGTACTCAATTATACTAAATCACTCATGTGTTCGTGGTTACATCACAGCTTGTCTTGTAAATTTTTTTAACATAGTAATTATTTTAATAGCAACACACTTTCTCTTTTCATATGATGATTTAACTACTTTAACTTTTTTACATCTTATACGGAACGTCTGTCGTTTTTAGCAAGTAACGTTAGTATATCTGACTTCTGTAATATGCCTGGACAATTGAACGGTTAGTCAATGATATTAATATAAAAAAAAACTTTTAGCGATTTACAGATCATCATCATCACATCATCAACATCATCAGCTCATTGTTGGCCACTGTTGGGCGTAGGTCTACTCTCGGGTGAGAAGGATTTAGACATAACATCACGTTGGTGTATTACGCACGCGTTTCGAGAACTTTATGGAGAACTCTGTGGCATGTACGTTTTCTCACGATGTTTACCTTCACTGCAGAGCAAGTGCTAATTAATTTATAATACATATTCCTAGCTCTTGGAAAGGAAAACGTTGCGAGGATACCATCACGCTTGAGACATATACATACATAACAGGTATTTATTATATTGTGGAAAGTCGGATACTAACTTGTCATTAGATCGAAGCGTTCCGTTAGAGCGGGAGGGCTTCTCCGCGGGGAACTTATCCCCCACGCTGGAGCCGCTCAGCTGCATGTCGTCTACGTGAGGCTGGCTCACCACCACCGTGTTGCATACCGCCAGCACCAACAGGAACTCGCGGACCTGGATAAACGTGGAGTATTTGTCTAGACTAACTAATTATCACAAATGTGCAATTCAGTCAGTGGAATTAAAAGTGAACAAGATTTTTAGGTATATTTCTTTTGTATGATACAAACAAGTAGCAAACGCGCATTCAGACAAAGAAGTCATTAAAGTCTACAATCTTTTAGCCCCATTAGAGATCATACTCTACTATTCCTGAGGACTAAAATAGTCGCCTCAAATTTAAAGTCTGCCAGCATGGATACTTTTCTTACCAAATCATTATATTTTGTTTCAAGGTATGAATTGTGGTTGTGTTACCAAACTAATCAGCATCATCTAGAATGAAATTCAGTTTTCATTATCAAAGTCGTAATGTATTACTTTGAATACATCGGTAATGTATCCATGATGTATAAAGTTCTAACCTTTTGCGTATGTTGTGCATCGTTGCTATCTATTAAATGCTGAAGCAGTCTTCTATTTGGAGAGACTTTCGTTATTGGAGTGACTATTGGTGGAAGGTCCGGAGACGGTTCAGCAGGGGGGCCTGGTGGATGGTCGTAGTCGACGCCTCCGACTGCACACCGTCTAAACACCATCTTATTCTCCGTCAAAGTCCCCGTTTTGTCACTGAACAGGTAATTAATTTGCCCCAATTCTTCCGTTATATTTAAAGCTCGACATTCCGTTCGTGTGTTCGTTAATGGATCGTACATTTCTACGTCTTGGTGAATGTGGTATACTTGGAGTAACTTCGTCATTTCTATGGTAACGTACAATGAAACTGGTATCATGACTTGAAGCACAATTATGTATGTCCAGAATATGAGCAAGCCCTCATAAGCAGGTTTGTCCGCAGAGATGATGAACAGCGCTGCTTTATTTAGCTGTGGGCTGTACTGGTCTAACCAAACCTTACAACCAACGGCTCCCGCACAGCAAAGAAACAGCAATACTAGAACGCACCATATTACATCTGTGTTCATCTTACGTTCCAACTTGGAGCATTTGTACCTCGGTCCACCATTATTGAGCATTGCCTTAGTTTCGTGACCCGCGTAAACCACTATACCCTCGACATAGTCAGTGTTTTTCAGTGTACATTCTCTAAGTAGTAAATTTTCTGAATTTAGTGGAACGCGACCTCCATTAGGGTGCGATATAGTACCAGTAAATCTGTATATTTTGGTCGACGGTCGCTCTACTTCTACCGAACTCCTGAATTTTAAAGGGCAGAATTCTAGCCGCTAAAACAAGAACAAAAGCTTTAAATATTGTAGCACTATAATTATTTTACTATTAAAAACCTATAAGACATCATTTACCTTTCATACAAGTAATCGTGATAAATTTTAATGACAATAAACAATGTAATTATGTATTTACCCTACAATCATGATACAACGTTTTGCTTGATTGATCAACAAAGCAAAAACAAACGATGTTGTTTCACCTTAAAGGTATTAATACAAGAGAAAGTTTCTCACGCGTTCATTTACGGTAAACGGGTAAAACAACCATTGAGCATCGCTATTATCTCGCCTATCAATTTATTCAAGAGTATATAGTGTGACTGACTTCAAAACGGCTAACGGTATTAGTTCAATGCGTAACTAGTAGCCTTATAAAAAAGAAAACCGTAAATATGATGAGGATACTGACCATCGTAATACTTCAATTTGGGATTTTTGTTAGCTGCAATTTACATATACGCCGAAAATGCTGATGTTTTCAAAACATATATCATTAAAGCCTTGAGACGTTAAGGACACAAAGTAAATAATGAAAAACAAATTACCTTTTCCCTAAAGCCTGGTGCAACGACTCGCTGTTTTAAATTTGTCTCACCATCCAAATTGCAAGTATCTAAGTAGCATATGCCCATAGGATTGGAAGAATGCAGCAGAACCATATCCGCCGGTATAGCCTCGTTGTTGGACAGATGTACAATATCACCGACGCGCAAGTCCCGCCATTTTACTCTAACATAACGTTCCACTGATCTGTAAAGAAAAAGAAATATGAAATCATAAGCGATATTTCAAATTAAACAACTTAAGAGACCGTTAACGAAAAAATTGCATGCGTTAAAATAGGCCGGATGTTATATACAGTTGTGATGTGGTTCAGTTGGCGATTCTGTTTATAGTGGCAGCTAATGTAATAATAGCTGGGGTGCCGATAGTAATGGTATGTATAAGCAAGTATAGTATTAATATAATATATACACAATATAGTGGATAACCTTTTGAATCGTGTGCAAATACTAGGAATAGCTACTCATTTAGAGCTTTGACGGCAAAAGGAGGTCGAGATATTAATATTATACTACTTCTCATTAACGCTGCAAGCGTGAAAAGTATTTAATGCAAGTTTAAGTTTTAGATCGAGAGGCGACCATATAATGATAACACAAACTTTTAGTAAAAAACTATTAAAGAACTGGAAAGGAAGAAACAGGCCACTTGTTGGTTTTTACATATGTAAATAC
Organism: Tiana niger; assembly: GCA_018249895.1. Taxonomy (NCBI): domain Eukaryota; kingdom Metazoa; phylum Arthropoda; class Insecta; order Lepidoptera; family Hesperiidae; genus Tiana; species Tiana niger. The sequence continues at coordinate 1,103 of DWNH01002178.1, read as the reverse complement.
ATACAAACACGCACAAGAAGTAAAAGAACAAATAGGTAACCTGAACACCATGATACTTAAAAATTATGTAAAATATTCTATACTATACCTACTATCTATTAAAATAAAACTTAAACGATATATTAGGTCGTAACAAGATAACGTTGTATTATTTATGGGGTTGTAGCAAAACTAAGACAATAATGAATAACTAGGATATCTAAAACCAAAAAGCGGACAGACATAAACCCTGATTGACGCCTCCTTACAGACAGGATGTCTACAAAGAGAACAATATAGTTTATATTATCGTATATATTATTATTGTATAGTATCTGTGATTATTTTTACACAAGTGCAAATTATAATCGCAGGTAAACGAAAAGAAAGTATCGAAGATAATATAACAACTTCAGATTAGTTCGGAAACTTTCTCTGCCTATTCTTTATTTGTGCGACTTATGTAGGTACTTACCTAAAACTCGTCCATGGATGAGATTTCTCGGCTCTTTATTTATTATTAATATTGGTATAAGATAAAGGTTCTATTTACATTGTTACAAAGAAAGATGGATATTTTTGGAAATTAAGTTAGTGCTGACGACATACTATGTATTACTGAAACAATGTTACTTATAATTATTACAGAGTAAAAAGAAACATTATCATTAAAGTTGTCTGTCTGATTAGACTCGTAAACGTATATTATTTATAGGTACCATATAAACTTAAACATATGAACACACAAAACTCACATTTAGTTAAGTCAGTAAAGATATAAAATTAAAATGTTGCAACTGTCGTGTTGCTAATATTATTATCAGATAATGTAATATGATTGAATCAGACTCGCGCCACTTACCTTCGTAGGTATTTTGTCTCGATATTGGTTAAATATTCTTTTATATTAGCTACCAATCCCGGTTCCACATGGCCCCAACTTACCTACTTATGTGAATTTATCGCTTAGGTACTGATACCTACGCGTAATACTAAATCTATACTTAATCTATATTGACTGGCCTCGTGGTGTAGTGGTTAGCGAACCTTTTTTTTTTTTTTTTTTGATGACGGGGGAAACCTTCACAAGGTACCCTGGTACCATGGGAGTGATACCAGGTTAT
>DWNH01002177.1:0-10175 GCA_018249895.1 Tiana niger | reverse complement strand
CTGGCTTAGGTATTTGATCCTAATATCTCAAAAGGTAGATACTTTAGTTATAGCAACTTGCGTGCGTACTCTCTTTTACGACAAGATTAGACTCTTAGTGAACTATCTTTGTATAAATAACTACTTTTTGCCCGTGACTTCGCTTGCACGATATTCGGTCTACCCATGGCGTTTAACAGAGTAAAAAGTATTCTATGTGTCAATCCAGTTTATGAATTATGTGTGTACCAAATTTCATCCAAAGCGGTCCAGCCGTGTTTGTGTGATTGAGTAACAAACATCCAAACATACAAGCTTTCACATTTATAATGTTAATAGGATATTTACATTTTTTATTACAAGCTGTCCAAGTCGCAAGCACTCTGTCGTATCTAATTAAATAATAATAGTCACGTATTGACGGAGTAGATACCTACATTGATGTTATCTATGTATATACAGCGTTCTCAGCTAACGACCGAATGGACTTCTGTTCCAAAATCAAGCCGTATTAATTAGAATCCATATTAAATTACGGATGGCGCCTTTCGGGCAAACATTACAAAGCCATTTTGTCTTTGGTCAAGTGTTACCAGACGTCTGCCAGTCTTTACACAATAATATCTTTGTAGCAACGAGAGCCCACACAAAGCCCATTGTGGTCGAATCAATTAACCCATAATGTGGCCATTGTGAAATGCGCTCCTAACATTGTCTTAATGTATCTCACTCGGCTATCGTAAAATAATTTTTATAGTTCTATTTATGGCCGGACCGAATTTATTGAGCAGATAAGTTTCAGTAGCTTCACGGTGTAGGATTACTTACTCGCTTGCAGTTGCACGATTTATAGCCTTTGTTTTGGTCGTAAATGAACCAACGAGAAGATAATCAGGACTACTGAAACGCCTGGGCTATTTTAGTGTATTACCTGACGCTCAATTAGGCGGAAAGAAAACAGCTGCCCCAGTGTCACCTGTTGATAATCGAATGACATCTCAGAGCGGAACGCAGTGTCGTGTTACGCTAAAAATCCGAACGGTGAACATCAAAGCGCAAGAGTACATTGACACAAACTTTTAGAAATCAAAATCGACCTAAAACACTAATGTAATGGACGCTCGAGATATGAGAAACTTTGAAGAGGCAGTCATTATTGTGGAGTAACCCAAAACCGACACATGTGACACATATCGTCCAGGATTGCGATGCCACATGTGAAATGGGAAAAAAAGACAAAAATCTGTTGTCACTACTCCCTAAGGTACGAACAATGCTGCGTTTATATCCTGCGACGGTTGTAAAATCAATTTAAACTTTAGCATCGAAGTCTTAGAATCTAAATTTACATGATTGTCGAAGGATGTACAGTCGATTTCATTAAAACAGAAAAGTTCGCTTTGGGATTATTTTTTGTGCAACCTTCCGTAACCTTTAGCCTGTGACATGGATTGTAGATTAGGCATATTGTTGACCTTTTTTGCTTCCATTTCAGATGCACGTGTTCTTAATTTTTTGCGTTCGCTCTTATGGATGCGTCTTTTGTTTTTATTGAGATTGTACAAGATTTGCATGTGTTTCAAACGGTTGCTGAAATAACAAAGAATTGTGAGCACGTCATTATAAATGACAATTTATTTTCTACTTGCATTCTTAGGCTGCCTCAGTAACGGTCCAGGTCGAGGAAGATAAAGAATTAGATTTATCGGACCGCGGCGTTTTCTTGTTGTAATGTCAACGGAAGTTCTAATATTGGAATATCGCGTTCAGCCGTGGAGACCGTTGACAAAATTAATGTTTTATTATGAAACAATGAACAGAATGGTGTTTCTGATAAATAATGCGTCGCGGCTCGAATGAGAGATGTTCCCGGTCATAATGGCGACATTGGTCTACCGCTGAGATGTAAAGACGAACATGTGTTAGTAATACTAATGAATGACATTACTGACGACACTTGAACGGAAGTATTGAAAAAAAACCACGACGAAGGTTTTAAATCTAATTTCACAAAAACAACGAAGTATGATTAAGGAAAATAATAAATGTTTAGATAAACAGTAGTTTAGTATCATGAGCGTTATTTATATTCGTAATTAAATCAACATTTACGCGCTACAAATCTTAACAAAAAGCACATCCGCAAATAAAAATACACGAAAGCGTAACGAGTGATGAATTATATAAATTATTACTGTTTAATTTCATAAAACAATCAAGAGTAAAAGATAGGTATTTTATTACAGCATAAATTACGTCCGCTTACACGTAAAAGCTGCGTGGAAGTCTTGTTATAGGGCCACTGTTACAATATTCAAATTGAAATTAAGTCTCCCATTGCCGTCTTTACTAATTGGGTGTGAAGCGACGCCTTGTGTTCTAGGAATCCTCATTTCCATACTATTAAAGGTGGAAATGTCTGCCATCACAGATTTATGGGCAAATCTCCGAGATGTGTTACGAATAAAAATAATAGAATTGTCGTGTCTAATAATATATCGGCCGTTTCCGTTCGGCTTTTAGTTTATTTTGGTTGTAGACGCGAATATTATAACGCTCATTCACGCGAGCGTTAAGCGCAAGATTTTAGTTTAATGCTCATTCGTATTCAGGAGTTAATGGACAATAATATTGCGGTAATTTCAATTAATTTCAGATAAACCCGAGATTTGCGTAACTGGCGTTAAGTCTTCAACAACACGGCTTTTTATTTAATCTACGCATTTTACTCATTGACAAAGCTTGTTTACATAAATTGCCTGACAACTTAAACCACATGTACGATACAGAACTCAATTTTACTTCTAGCGTACAAATTGTAAGTCACGTCAACACTGAAGTCTATTTCTAAAACATCCTCCAACATCGTAGCATCGAGAGGCATCTTAATCCGCACAAACGAGCTATCCCATGAAACAAAACCAAATCTGATGAGTAATGTCTCGTCATCTTCCATCTCGCTCGCATTGCACACAAAAGATGGAACAATAACAGGCGAGACCATGATAAATGCTACCGGTGCGGAGTCAAAAGAAAAAGAGATCAGATGTAGGCGATAATTCATAAAAAACAATAATAAAGGGGTAATTTCGTTCAGAATAACATTGTTCCCGGTTGATTTAGGGACGCTGTTAGCATCAGAGTAATCTCTCTCTATCACAGCTTGTAGACGTTGTTATTTAGTTTTTACATTCTTGTCACATTTTTCTGTTGATTGATCAATTTTGTGTACTCAATAAGATCTAAAGATATAATTTATTATAATCCTCTAATCTTTACCAGAACACTATCTTATTGCTGTACCTCGTAATAGGTCATTTCTGAAATATGAGAAGGGCTTAGTTCACCGTGTTGGTCATGTGGGGACAATAACAATATGACATTATATATAGCCTATTGGAAATGTTGTGAAGAATTCGCAGGTACGGTTTGTAATATGAAGAAGCGGTGATTTTAATTAATTTATGATTAGCACATAACTTAACTGTTCATAGGAAAAAAATTGCAAACGAGCATACTGACCATCAGGTATTAAGCGGTCTCCAACTAACAGATATCCATATTCAACTTTAGACAGTGTCGTGGTCTTACCTGTGGATTAATATAGTCACCACATATTTAACGTGTCCCACGTGATTATTAAAATATCTTATTGTTAGCGTAAATATAATAAAATACAACATGGACAGAACTTGTATTTCCGGCATATAATAAATAGTCTGATTCAGACCTGATAGTGTAGTAAATTACAAAGCATTTCGTTATTCCAAAGTGTGGAATTTGGGATATGTTCATTTAAAATGTAAATCGCATAATACTTTGCCATCTTTTATCACAAAATACAAACGATATTTCGTTGAATTTAATTACTGCAATATAAAATGTTTTCAAGTTATTTGCGTCAACTGTAGAATGTTCAAAGATTCTGAAACAATGACAGCTAATTTACTATTTCAGCGTAGCGTAAATCTAATGTTTCTGAAAAACTCTTTGTTCTTTGTAATAGAATATTCAAATGAATTGTGTTAAGAGATACGAGTGTATCCCAGGCACTGGTTCTACCGCTAATGAAAATAAATGGTTACATTATTCTACATTTTTGCTTGAGTTTTATGTGTGAACGTGACAGTATACTACGTTGTCCCCAATGAATATCAATTTGCTTTCTGAATTTTACATTACCAATTAAACCAATAGCCAATTTATTAACCTGTGTTTTACGTACGTTATAAGTATTTATTATTTAATCAATTTCTGTTTGCTACTTTAATACTTTCGTAATTGTGTAAACATATTATGTACATGATTTGTGAATGAAACTCTTTCAGAACAAATAATATTCCTATAATTGGTTATTTAATTCTTAATCCTAATTAGGCATTCGTTTTAACACTTTGTAAAAAAGAGTTTCAAATGTTCTACTCACTGACTCCGTATTTTTTTTATTTAATAAAAGTATCAAACGAGCATGTAGGTCACCTGGTTTTAAGTGGTCACTGCAACCCATGGACATCTACTTGCAACTTCAAGCAGTACCTTAGTCCTCTAAGATCGCAAATAGGTGCGTTGCTACTTCCGAGGACTAAGATGTTCGCCTTGTATTTAGTATCTGGCATCCACACCCTCTTTCCAAAACACAACAAATTGCTTTACGGTACAATTGGGTACTTCCCCTTGGGGCAGCCAACCACCTATTAAAATCATGATTTTTAACTCATTCGATCAAATTTTTTCAAGAGCTCACACGGCCATAACGTTATCAAAACTTTGGCAGTCCTTTAAATATTCATATGTCCGATTGTAGGAAATTAAACAGTTGCCAGTAAAAACGTTATCCTTCTAAGAATACAGCACTTTCGCCAGCTGAAGTAGAGCGAACCACTTCTGTTTTATTGTTGGGGCCATATTTTACGACTGGATTGTGTACGGATTTAGACCATAATGAGGAGTTTCCACTGGTAGCAACTGTAGCGGTTATTATTTTCGTAGTATCTATGTTCTATATCGTGTTCCCTTTTATGAGACATTTAAATGTTTCCTTTGTATTTCATAACGCAGTGGAACTTAAATATTTTTTTAGATACGAAGTTGTCTCACTCTTTTTGGGCAAATTTTTGAAGTAACTTTTTTAAGTAGGAATAATACTTAGAGTAAAATAATAATTTATCTGTTAGAGATTAAAGGTTCGGTTTGTTTTCGTTATATCCTTCTGTATCAAAGTTTATTTATGTTCATTAATATTTTATTAATTTGCGTTATCTTAATAATCTCGTTAGATAGATAGTAGGCTGCCGCCCGGTGAAATACCACCGCCACACCCATATCTACCGTAAAGCAATTTAGTGTGTTTCGGAAAGAGGGTATGGATGCCGGAGTTCACTAAATACGAGGCGACCATCTTGGTCCTCAGAAGTAGCAACGCATCTATTTGCGATTTCAGGACTAAGGTGCTGCCTGAAGTTGCAAATGGATGTCTTGCAGTGACCACTTGACACCAGGTGGCCTGCACGCTATTTGCTACTTTTATTCAATAAAAAAATAATATGGCGGTTATTAGTAATCTGGTCTTTAAAATCGTTAAAATAGACGTATTATCTATTAAAGTAAGAATAGAGTATCTTAGAAGACAGTTTTTCGGTTACTATGCAATTATAGATATTTAAATAGCATCGTTAATTATACTTAACGCTGTATGAAAATTAATATTTTCATTGAGATAAACACAGTGTGTAGGCGCTCTTAAGTTTTAAGACGCCATTGCGCACTCCGTTCGTAGTGTTCAATCACACGACTGTTCCGCTATCTCAGAGATTATAATGAAACTTTTATGGCTTCAGTTTCGATATGACCAAACAGATCTGCCTTTACTGTGTACTATTTCCACGTTACTCACCGCGATATATGTAATAAACTCGGAAACTTTGAGTAGCATTAACGTCATCTGCTATTGCTTATATCTGAAATAAATAAAGTCATCTAGGTACATATATTTCACTTCGAAAAATGTCATCATCATCATCATCAACCCATCATTGTCTTACTGCTGGGCACGGGTCTCCTCTCAAATGAGAAGGATTTAGGCCATAGTCAAGGCCAAGTGCAGGTTGGTGGATTTCCCATGCCTTTCGAGAACGTTATGGAGAACTCTCAGGCATGCAGGTTTCCTCACGATTTTTCCTTCACCGAAGAGCAAGTGATAATTTATAATACGCGTGTAATATAGAAAAAATTAGAGGTGCATGCGGAAATCGAACCCGGACCCACCGGAACGATAGGCTGAAATTCAACCTAGAATAAAAACTCTGCTAGAAAAATGTACTAAACGTTAATATAAACTGAATTTGATTTAGTGTGTCTGTTAGTTAATTTTTTAAATAATAATTTAAAATGTTATTATTAGGCTTTTTTAAAACACAATCACAGATAATACTTAAATAAACTTTTGACATTAGGGGCATATCGCTAAGTCTTTCATCTTTTAACATTAGCATTTATATCGAAAAGAGTAGCTAGCGTCATCAGTAACAAACCATTCATGTATATTTAACACTAATTAATACTTCGTCGTCTATTCAAACTTCATCTTCACGTCGAGTTTATTGGGCATATATTTTAACAGCAGGCAAACGAGTAGCAGTGCGCAATTTATTTGACATCCGTTATAATTTTATTGTTATTAAACTAGCAACAAAGGTAACCAACTAAATATAATGACGGAGTAGAATCCGTCGGGTGAAAACCTTTACCGAACGTGCTTACACAACAATGTGGTATTGTGGAGCCGTTGCAATCATTAGTATTGATGACGCAAATATTACAAATCTCAAAACACACGTCGAAAAAACATTAAGAGCCAATCAAGATGCAGGAGGTTACAATGGGATGTTTATTACAGTATGAAGAGTATACAAAATGCGTGGAGTAATAAAGGGGGGAGCAGACAAAAGTGGTAAAGAACGTAATGATTCGGAAGAGAGTGGATGTACGTGAATCTGAATGTATGGAACGAACCATGAACATTACATGCGAGGCTCAATCGTAGCCGCGCCTTTGTGTGGGACAATGCGAGCATAATGCTCGGTCAAGGACTTGATGCGAAGGACAAAAGGGTTGCGAGATGAGGTAGAATTCTCACTAAATTTCGGTACAGCTTTTCGTCAAATGCGGTTTTTTACGAATACGCTGTATCTACCTGTTGGCTTGTTTCGTTCATTTCATAATTCCATTGGATGCTATTCTTATATTGAGATCGTTACATTGACGCAACTGAAATTAAGGAATATTGGTAGGTATAACACATTGCTTTGCTTGACAGTTTATTGTGTTATTAAGGAGTGTGAGATTTTCAAAGATAAAGTTTAGATTGAGAAAAATCGTAGAAAGCTAAAATGTATATTTACCTATACAACGTGTATGCTCAACAATTAAAAGTCATTAAGTTAATTAATAGCTGTACGTCATTCCCTAATAAATGGCAGTGGACAGGTTTTTGAATTCAACACAGCCGTCCAAACTTCATGGATACATATATGTATAACATATTGAGAGAGGCAAACAGAAAAAGAAAATAAATATACGATTCTTGAGTTACTAATAATATAATAGTTAATAATAATAAAAATAATACAACAACAACCAGTAGATCAGAAAAGACAGTTCAAATGTTCAATATTGAATTTTGTAAGTAAAATTTTACAGGATACACGATTATATAAGGTAGCAGGTAGATACATATATAAACGACCTCCTATTATGCGAAATCCGTATTGTCCAATCTGAGTCACACACTCGTTTGGAGCATTGTGCCAGTTAGAAGCATCAGCGAGATCAACGTGAATAAAGGCATCGAAGCTGGCCCAGAGCAAAGGGGTAGTACAATGTCGGCGAGGTCCAAACAAAAACTGACAACACAATACGGAGTGGCCCAACAACAGTGGCCGCTCATAAATCAACCTCTGACAAAAGTAACAATGGTATTGAGGGTACCTTATAAGAGATCTTAGCATTGTGTTTATTCTTTGATGTTCACTAATAAAACCTTTGATTAATATCGTATAGACGGAACCAGTTGGTATGCAAATAATGGGTATAAAGGAGGAATTCCTCGGTAGTCGAATCACACGTGCTGGGGTGTGGACAAAGACGCTAATGCTACATCTTCTTTACAATGCTTTTGTTCGTGGTAGACTGTATTCTTGTTGTTCTGTTTGTTGTGTATGCTCGGACAGACACATTTTGCTCTAACGAATGTTAGTGACCTTGAGTAGATATTATCTCATACGTTTCTGTTGGAGACTACATAATGTTATTAGATTCTGTTAAGAAATTCTTTTTATGAAGTCTAATTTGTACTAGCTACTGTGCGCGATTTTATCTACATGGTCGCTGTAAAAATAATTCTGTATGTTAATCCAGTTTACAAACTATCTTGAGCCAAATTTCAAATACATATTTCTGATAAGTAATTTTAAATGTTTTCTTTTTTTTTATAACTGACTCTAATATACGGGTAGGTAGAAAAAATGCCTTTTCCTAAACAACTGCTAACAAAAAAAGTTGACCAAATTATTTGAATCCGATTCTTTAGTAGATACTTACTTGGTAGTATTTGGTAACATTTACTGTGTCAAATAGTTTACTTTAAGGATTTATAATTAAAAATGCTTTGATAAATCGTCAAATATGTCTCAATTTTAACAAATGCGATATAGGTCAGACGTTTGACCAATTCGACCCCGAGATTATCAACTTTTTGTGCTTGAACTGTTTTATTGTTTCCAATACGAATATTATCAATTGAATTGTGTCTGTTAATTTAGGTTATTCGAGATAATGCGCTAGGCATCACAATATTTTGTTCGTCTATAATCTTCTTAAGTAGTGACAGTCTCATGGTTGAAACTTCGGCCTATCATTCCGGTAGATCCGGGTTCGATCAATGCATGCACCTCTAATTTTTTGATATTGTGCCTATTATAAATTAATTATCACTTTCTCCTCAGTGAAAGAAACCATCGTTAACACAGCATGTCTGAGATTTCCATAACGTCCACCAACCCGCACTAGGCAGGCGTGGTAAGGTATGGCCAAAATTCATTTCACCCCAGAGGGACCCGTGCCCAGCAGTGGGACAAGAATAGGTTGTTGATTCTGATGATGTTAAAATTATTACCCCGTGCTTAAAGTTGCTTATCCACATCTCCGTTGTTGTATACGTTTTTTTATCAACTTCTCATTAATCATATGATTTTATTTTTTATAAAGGTTATTATAATTGGCCATTTGTGAGAAAAGAATCGTATTGTAGATTTTTATCTGATGTTTTAAGGACGTTGTGTCTTTAATCTCTTTAAAATCTATGTTTTTGTGTACCTACTTGCTTAGTAACTTGTTTTTCATATTAAACAAAGTATCGATTGTTATTTAAATTATTGAAGTTTGTTTCGTTTGGAGATACTTATACAGTAGGTTTGTTGTGTGTATCTTATCTAACAAATAAACAAAATTGGAATGTCTGTCTGTGATATAAATATTGAGGTCAATAATTAGACGGCATGTGTTTTATATAACACTTAAACTAAATGAATTAAATATTTACATACCATCTTTGTACCTACCCATATTTGTGCAAATAAATGATTTTGTCTTTGTCTTTGTCTTTCAAAATTTGACAGTAAATGTACCTAAAATAAAATCGGAAAATGCAGTTACTTAGTTTGAATATGAACAGTAAGTGTTAATTATCTGTTAATTAACATTTATCCACATTTTTTACACCATTCATGGTCAATGTTCATGACTGTAAGTTCATAATGATTTATTTTTATTCTCTACCAACCTACCTTATAAGTTAGCCTTGGTAAATTCTGATAATAATCTACATCCTATCACATATAGCACCTTATATAAACAATTTTTATAATAATAAAAATACTTAACTACCATCTTAAATGTGTATTTACATACATTCATTATCTCATTACATTATTAAATATTTTTATTCGATATTTTGACTGGCCTCGTGGTCTAGTGGTTAGCTAACCCGACTGCTAAACGGAAGGTCACAGGTTCGATCCCCACGCAGAACAAATGTTTGTGTGATGATCACGTATATTGTTGTGTGTCTGGGTGTATTGTTATCTATATAAGTATGTATTTACAAAAAAAAAGTATTTATGTATGTTTATCAGTTGTCT
>DWNH01002176.1:0-10181 GCA_018249895.1 Tiana niger | reverse complement strand
CCCCGCCGGGAATCGAACCCAGGACCCTTCGAATGGTGGACCGGCATGGTAACCACTACACCACACGGGTCGTCAACCGGATAGCTGTAGTGAAGCTGGATAGATTGAAGTGTAGTAGGACTATGAATGAAATTATTCAATTCCATTCATCCCGTTCGGGTCGTAGACTAACGGCTGAAATTAATAATCGATCTCGATCCAATTTTTGCAATCAAGATTGATAATTCAATCCATTTATGGTAAAAGCGTGCCAATAACCGATCCATAGATTGTTAACGGGTAACAGATCGCTATACAGATTGCATATAACCTCAAATCGATGTCAATCTCAAATTGTGGATAGAATATTAATTCCGGACGTAAGTTATTAAGTGGGCCTGGTGGTGGACCACTACGCGTTTGGCTACCGTATTTTTCTATAGCCTAAATTAAATGTGACATACATTTGAGTGGATATCACATTTGACTGTATCCCTTATTGTACTAGGATAGGTTTGCAAATATTGAAAGCCTTATAAATAAAAATTTGCAATTCAAATGAAATAAATTCATTAAGAAATGTTTAACATTCACGAGGTGTTAAGCTCCAGTTGTAGATTGGGGGCTCGACTACAAAACTTTTAATTATTTATGATAATCGACAGTATATTTCAAGATTAACCACTATTTAACTGCAATGCATGCATTGCAATCGATGTGGGTCTAAGCACTTATTTATGGTAAGCGATACCACGCGGCCGCTACGATAATGTCAATGCACGAACAACCTAAATCATAGACATTAGGCACTTATTTAGCGAATGTACTCGTATTTTCGAAGTAGAAAACGAGCATACAGGCCGCCAGTTATTAAGTGGTCTGCGCAACCCACATACATCCATATTCATACCGGTGTTACCGCAGTCTTACCTGCGGTCATATGTACATACATAAATGCGTTAAAACTCTTTGGCAATAAGATAGTCGCCTCATAAGTTTCCATGGCAATACCTTTCTTTCAAAACACGACATTCGCGTTCAAAATGGGTCTACTCTACATTATTGTCAATTATTGTATAAACTCACTAAGTTGAAGTAATAATCAAATAGCGTTGAATTATTTCTATAGAAGATATCGGCAGCGGCAGATTGGTGATATCATTTATATTGTGTCCCACTTCATTAAGCCTTATCCGGGCCGTGAGAAGAATCACGAAACGGGAATATTCCCTACTATTTCATTAAGCGCTCTCGGAATAAGACCTGAATATTAATAACTTCTTTGACAATTGAATTTTATTATTTAAAATGCAAAGTCGGTATAAGAACCATATCGCATTCAGTTAAATACGTAGGTAGTGTCCCGCCTCGGCTTCGCACGGTTAGATATCATTAATAATATTATCTAGATCCGGATGACTTTTGCACTCAAGGACCTATTAATCGGGTCAAAAGATTAAGCGATTTTCTTAAAACTTCTTTTTCGGGTAACAATTTTACGGCTTAAGCTTTGTCCCTAAAGAATTAATCATATAAATATTGCTGATTTAATAAAACTAAGGGTCGTTTACTGGTCGAAATTTAACAGTAATTCATAAAAGCGGTATTTCACTTATAAAATGTAAAAAAATTAATTATTATTATATTTCTTGTCTGACCCTGTTCTTTATTAACTAACCCTAAACGCTGCTTAATGGGATACATGAGCCGTTCGAACTAAATAAGTGAATTGGTTAGTAGGTACCTACATGAGTGTAATTTGCTTTTTTTTATTGAATAAAAGTAGCAAACGAGCGTGGAGGCCACCTTGTATTAAGTGGTCACTGCAACTCATGGACATCCACTTGCAACTTCAGGCAGTACCTGAGTCCTACCTGAATTCGCAAATAGATGCATTGCTACTTCTGAGGACTAAGAGGGTCGCCTCGTATTTAGTGGACTCCGGCATCCACACCCTCTTTCCGAAGACAATAAATTGCTTCACTGTAGATTTGGATGTAGCAGTGGTATTTCCCAGGGCGGCATCCTATATAATCGAATATTGCGTTCTTTGTATTTTGCGGAATAGTACCGAACCCATCATCTACGAGATTCATTCTCATTTATCCGGTTTTTAGTTAATTCATTTAGAGTAAGATTTAGTCAAATCTTATAGTCTTCGTAAGTGTCGCTTCCACTGCTAACGAGAGGAAGATATTTCACGAGCGCCCTAACGAGGCTTGATTAAAGATGGATTGTGTGTCAGTCATTTGGCGACAGCTATCTGGAAACCTCGTTACCGCTTTGCCTCTTCGTTAACTTATCAGTCACCTGTCTAAAGCGTTATGTGCTAGCAGATTGTTCATTATCAACATCAACGACACGTACTTACTAGTACTTGTTAAAAGTTTAGAATATTTTTTAATTGAAATTATATTCGAAAATGGTAGGTGCGCCCGAAGTACCACCGCCACACCCAATCAAACGTGAAGCAATTTTGAAACGGGATTTATTTTAAAATATTGGGTGATCAAGTCAAACGTTTCATGCTTAACGTACGATTATCTTATAAAACGACTTTTAGATAAGTATTTTATTATTGAACACAGATAATGCACTTATATTTACGAACACAGACTAAAGTATTTGGGCTTGTAAACTTGAATGAATGAATGAATGAGAGAAGTCACATCACAGTAAATCGTGACGCGTTGAGAGCCATTCACTCGTTTAGATGACGGTACGTGGCGTGGACAGACATTGCCGGATTTGCCAGTCGTGTTGTTTGCGTTTGCTTGCGCACATTGTAAGATTTTAAGAGAATTAAAATGGAATGGTACCAGACTGAAGACGGTATGTATGGATTTTTTGCAATTGTCTTTTGTTCTCAAAAATCTATACCAATGTAACCTATACTGTGACTATCTATACAAATGTGACCTATTTAAATAAACTTGTATTGAATTCATAAATTGTAGATGTTAAGCCGCGTTCGGATGTTACAAATTGAGTGATAATGGTAAAAACGAAACGTAATTGTGGCATGAATATTTATTATTTGTATTCAATGTTGTGGTTTAATAGTATATGCAAATGAGTTGTTGACTTCAGCGAACATTTCCATTTTAATTATTGAGGTTTAATTTGTAGGTACTTACTTATGTTACAATGATAAGGGCAATAGTTCACGCAGACATCTTGTTGTAATCTAGAGAATAATACATATATTATTGTAATCACGCCTCAATAAAGATATTATTTACGAGTGTTGAGAGACAGTAATTAGTATTTATTTACTGTTGTATTATCTTAAATTATACCTACATCCGTTTATATTGAAAATGATTATTTTTCTACGTAACAAAAACGGTTTTGGTAACGAAAAATATTTTTTAGTTTAAAATTTATATGAAGTTCAATACAACTAGACCAGGACGGTTAAGTAATTGCAAATATTGATATTTTATAATAATACGGGTGGTCGTCCAGAGGATGAAGTTAGACAGTAATTTATTAACATTTAAAACACAGATAATATTTTAGTACTCAAAGAATCGAAACCAATTCAAGAATTGTACATTTTTTTCCTTTATTTGTTCACGTACCTCAGTCCTTCATATGTCAATGACATTTAGAACGGTTCGTTTATGTACATTCTGGAACTTGATACACCATATTAGCAAATGGAGTACAACTATAAACAGTTATATTTATTTTTTCGTATACATAACTTATATTGTGGTACATTTTAGCTCTCTATTCCGTGCGTCGAATATTTTTAAAAGGGGACACGACCTTTTTGTTTTACATTAGTAGGTACATTATCATATGAATTTATTATAATAGACTATAAATAAATAAATATCTTGGGTGTGAGTTGTTCACACACAGTCATCTGATCCCAAATTAGGCAGATTTTTTTTATACCCAGACATTATTCATGCTTATCACACAAACATTTGTTCTGGGTGGGGATCGAACCCACTACCTCAAGTTTAGCAGTCACGTTCGCTAACCACCAGACCACGAGACCAGTCAAACTAAGGGTTTGGGGTCAATTCTAGTGCGCTTCCACATTTCGAAGTATAGCTATTATATTGACTATTTTGTATAGTGCTATTATAGTGATGTTTTTGTGTTCCAAAATTCTCAACATTGTTTTCAAAGCACTCAAATAGCGTGATGTGCTGTTATTTTGATTAAACATTTTTTATTTTGATTCAACTGTTCAATTTTATTATTTGATTGTATTTCAGGAAAATATCGAATAGAGACTCTATCTGCTGCAACGTTCCCAGGTGCATTAACTGTGAGTATTGTTATATATCATCATTATTCAATACAACGAAATTAAAATATCTGACAAAATATCCACAAATTTTACTATTTCATACAAGTTGAATTTTATATGTTCGTTTAAATTAACTCCTTTATCCCGTTAATCAATTGTAGGTTATACGTGAGGCGTTCTGCCAAGATGAGCATGTCAGCATTGGGTCAGAAGTGAACAAGAATCTTTTGGCAGCGGAAGAACTTTTGGAGCTATGCGCAGATGCAGCACTCGATGGCGTGTCTGTTGTCGCAGTTGCTATTGCGACTGGCGAAGTAGTATCAGTTTCTTTTAATAAAATACAGGTAAGAAACATGCGTATAAAAGTAGATGACGATTGGCACAGATTATTAATAAAACATTTGATTTTCGAATACAATAGGACGAAATATAGAATTTCCTCTAAAACGTTTGTATCTATCGTGCCACGATAGAACTAATCAAATTAAATTTTTAAGACATGCAAATTTTAAGACAAGTTTTTTCAGAGTAATTGCTGATACTTGTTGAATTATCGGAAAGTATTCTTATGTTTTAAGTATGTTGGCAGTATTTTTAGTAGTTAGTAATAGTATGTAAATAAACAGTTAAAAAAAGATATGAAAAAGACCATTTAACATATCTTCATTCATTACACACACGACGGATCAAAACAACTTTTCCCGTATAAGCTTTTGGAGAGAAAGTAAGTTTTTATGGATTCAATGTCCGGTACAACATAATACAGTAGAACGACAATATACATATGTATATAAGTGCAAATAATATTTCTTCGACAATAACTAGCGTAATACGTCACTGAATACCTATCTAATTGGTTGGAATATTATGCCTATTTAGCTTAATAATAAAATTACAATGCAAAAACATATTTTAGTTGTGGATATAACTTATTGGAAAGTTGGAATAAAAGAATTGATTTCAATTAATTTACTTTTTGTAAATAATGTAGTCGATTATAAAGTTTTAAACAATACAATTCTTTTAAAATAAAAACAATGTAGCAAAATATCATTATAAATAATCGTGGTAAATAGAAAACTTACATACCTGTTGAATGAGAAATTTAATAAACTTAAACCTGTTATCTCAGGTTCAGACGTCGGGTTCATCAGAGAAGCCTTTCTTTGAAATATTTGCGGAGGAGCGGTGTAAGCAAGACTCTTCTCGTTCTTTAATACAGTTTATGGCTGATGTAGACGGCCGATGTAACTTGTTTCAGAAGTAAGTTTGCTGTTTATAGGATGGAAATTTAATTAATATCATCTTAATTAACTTCAATTGGCTCTAACTGCAACATTTCGAGATTGTTAGACGTTTTCTGAGCCATCACTATACGTCTATAGTAGAGTGATGAGCTAACATCTGTTAGAAGTCTAGTAGAAGGAGTTGAGATCAACTCCTTCCAGTTATTAGGACAAAAAGATTTAAAAGTAAAGCACGAGAAGAATTTAAACAAAAAGCCAATTCATTGTCACAGTTGTTCTTCTTAAACTTGTTAAAACACACTTATAACAAAGCGAAGTATAAAATTTACGTCACAAACTTTTTTATTTTTGTTACAGATATGGTGTTGATTGCAGCCTCGAATTAATGTTTCTAGCAACACTACGCAAGCATAGAAAACAAAAGTTAGCAACAATTCTGTGTCAGATATCGATAGACATAGCGAGAAAGTTGAAGAATGGGCCCGTTGCGTCAATGGCCGTCGAAGATTTAGGACCGAAATACGCAGTTATAAAGCCTCGTAAAGCCGTGGCGAATGTGCCGAAAATCTGCCAAGCGATTTGGACATCTGAAGTGTCACAGAAAGTGGGGAAAGCGTTAAATTTTACTGTGCACTTAACGGTGCCGTTCACGGAATTTGTATTCAACGGGAAGACTTATTCGGAGCGAATAGGAAATGAATCTGCTTATTGTGAAGTAGCTGCTATATCTCTTTAATGAGCATCAATTACGTGATCTCGTTGCTTGTGCAGTCATTCACTGGAATCATTTATTTTGATTTTTAAATAAGGTATAATCTTTTGACTTATGAATTGTCGTTTCGACTTATGAATCGTTGAATCTTTGACTTTTTAATTTTAGGAAGTTACGACACTGTATATTTTGCATTTAAATATTCTTTACTGTTCTATGATTATTAAACTTTTCATTAAAAATGTGTATGATTTATCCAAAAAATTTACAATCTTTTATTTTCGTCGTATCTGAATGGCAAAAACCGAATACAAAAGCACACTGAGCTTTAGTGTCTAAGTCATAGATTTTAAATTATTACGTAGACACTGCTATGAAAATACTTTGACTCATTGAAAATGTAGCAAGGTACTAAACATTGTACGAAAACTCGTTTCATTAAATATTATTTTTACTTCCACGAAAATTTATTATTAAACAAATAACTTTGATGTACCTAAAAATGTCTGAACATACATAGTTCTAATAAGGACCTTTAAACGTTGAATCTCTAGACCTTAAAGAATAAAATGATTCTAACAAGAAACAAAACAAGAACGCCTTTGGCATGAAAGAATAATGGCTGAAGGAAACAGCAGCACCTGAACAAAACGTAAAAAAGACAGCATCGAGTATAAAAATATACACAACATTGAAAAATAATACTCGGGAAGATTCCGTACAATATACTTAAGAAGAATTTTTGTTGTGTAACTTAATACCTGTATCTTTTGTTTAGGTTAAAACTCTGGTATGCTATAGTTGTGGCTTGGCCAATCGTTACCTTTTGACCAGGTAGATTGAAGACCTATGACTAGCGAGATGCCGCTGGATTTAGAAGGCGCAGGACTGAACGCCTGTTATACATCCGTCCGGATACACCCAAACACCCATAATAATATTAAACATGACCCGATATTGATGTAACGATATTAACATCGTTGATTTTGAGATGTTTATTAATGAACTAATTTAATATGCAAACATATAATATAATGGAAATTTAATACATAGAGTCGAGGGAAGATAATACACGTGGAGTGGATAAAATAGAAAGTTTAAAAGTAAAATACGAGTAGTAGAATTTAGTAACCAAAATTGCAAATAGTACATGTCTATATTAAAGAAAATAAAAACTTTTTATATTTAAGGAAATCATAATACAAATTATTGAATTATTAAATTGAAAATAGTTTAACAATATTTTATACCCCTTTATTCTTTATAGCCTAGTTCCAGCTCTAGTTATCCTGACTTGGTGCCGTCAGATTTGGTTTTTACAGAGATCTTCTCTTTTTCTTTGACCACGTTCCATCATTCTTGAGTATCATCTAACAGTGAAGTCCTCGTGAAGACATCAAAAAACTCCAAAGGTCAGTAGGATTGCATTGTAGGTAGGGTCCATTATCAGCAACAATTAAATTTTTACCTGATTAATGCAAAATTTCAATTCAATAGCATATTGGAAAGTGGGCCAAATTTAACTTTTAAAGTAATATTTATAAGTTAAATTTAAAAGACACATCTTATAAACATCTTATCCCTCTTAAACTGGGACAAGTGAAAGTAAATCAAAAGCTTGTAGAAATTTCATACATTATACAATGTGCCTTGGACTTGAAGATACATTGTTCTTTCTATACCAGTGTACACATGATAGTTTATGATTAACCTTTTCTATATATTAAAGACGTTTGCGTCTTTTTCTAAGGGACCCTGTTTCTCAACAGTGCAATACTTTCCCTAATTGATCATTACTAGAAGCCTTTTTGAAGTACTTCTATCCGTACTGGAAACAAAATCGATTTGCGAAGCTTCAAATGCAGTAGTTCTAACTTTCAGTGTTTGATTATTCCAATGATACCAAGTGCTTTATCGAATTCTAAACTTTCAGGTTGTTTACTCAAAGCTTGGTATTTAGTACCCACCCACTGGAGTTGGAAGTTTTAGAATACCAATGAGATTTTCACTTTAATGATCTATCGAAAACATACGTCCGAACTCGTTACCCTATTAAATTTTCAATAGTTAATAATAGTATTGAGTGAGTCATACCTATATGTAGAAAGTACGACATTTTTAAAGTTAGGGGAAATGCTTTATTTAAAGTCTTTCATTTAAATTCAATTGCATGACATAAATTAGTCTAGTATGGCTAAGTTTTTTTTTATTGAATGAAAGTAGCAAAGTTAAGTGGTCACTGCAACCCATGGACATCCACTTGCAACTTCAGGCAGTACCTTAGTCCTACCGGAAATCGCAAATAGATGCATTTCTACTTCTGAGGACTAAGATGGTCGCCTCGTATTTAGTACACTCGGGCATCCACACCCTCTTTCCGTAACACAATAAATTCCTTTACTGATGTTGTATTGATATTATGTATGTTTAATTAATTAAAGAAGAATTAATTAAACAGAAAAATATGAATTAAAAAATCATTAATTAAACATTCATCTAGTAATCGATTAATAGATTTGATCCTTCTCCTAGAGACAATAGAGGCTAATACATTGCAGCAACGGCTTTGGCGAGGTAGAGTCAATCCAAATCAATTAACAAGAACCAATTTGCTCTAAGTTTGCCGATGCAATTAGAGAACCGGCAAATATCTTGCCGCATCGCCTTAGTGGCTGATATCAAAAGTTTAACGTAGTCAACTTATCAATATAAATTAAAACTAATTTATCAGAAAAAAAATTGTAGTATCGTAAATAGTAAGTAAAAGTAACTAAAAAATCGATTCACACATCCTTTAAAATTCCCGCAAATTTTAGGCGTTTGGAATTATTAATGTAACGTTTCGTGGAATAAAATTTATACTTTAAACCAAAGTTTTGTAAGTGGTAGATTCCCTCACCAGAGAAGTACCTACTACCCGTTTCTACCGTAAAGAGACGAGGAGATGATCTTAGTTCTCAGGAGTAGAATCTGTGTACGATCTCAGTTAGCATTTTATAAAATATAATCTAAAAGATAACAGATATTACCCATTAGTTTAGAACAATGTCTTTTGCAGAAACATTGATTAAAAAAGCAGATCGATATCCATAGGTAGGTATATATGTACGTATTGCGTAATGAATCAACGTAACAGCTTGAGATAGTTACTGTTGAATCTATATCAATTAGCAAGAACCAATTTGCTTTGAGTTCGCCCATGTAATTAGCGAATTGTCAAATACCACCATCAGGCAGGAGGCAATCATGCTTTAATATCGGTGTAAAATTGAATTTTCGCCTTGCAATTTTTGTTTTACCGATTTTACCCTTAGTTAAAGACTACAAGATGGTATAAGAAGTTAATAAAACTTAAATTATGTATTTTTTGTACATCATTCTCATCATCACATATCTGACGTGTAGTGATTATTATGCTCCTCCACCATTCAAAGGGTCCTGGATTCGATTCTCAGCCGGAGCAGAAGTTTCAACGATTTTAGATTTACTCGTATGTTCCCAGTCTGGATGTTTAATAGCTATGAGACTGAGATGCGGTATAACATGTGATGCGTTACATATTATCACTTTTTTGGTGACATTGTTCGCGAAGATTTACAATAATTTTTCTTTGATGCACGATAACCACAATCATCATTGCAAGGCAATAAATAAACGATACAAATAAATAAATAAATTAGCACTAATATAAATGATAAAATAAACATAAAAACAATAACCTTATTACATAATATATATATTTATTATAATACATAATACGTTTAATATTATACTTATATTATATGTATGTATCTTACTCATAATACAATAAATAAAATATTAATATTAATAAATATAAAACAATATATAGATATATATAATATACATATATAGTATAAAATTTATATATTTAAACATATATAAAACATCAAATTTAGCACGCCACAATCACAGACAAGAGTGGGCCTCTCCTAACACAAGTTTTTCTAAACTT
>DWNH01002175.1:0-10181 GCA_018249895.1 Tiana niger | reverse complement strand
CGCAGTGCCCTGCACGCCACGTTGCTGGCGACGGAGTGCGGCCACACACGCCGTCGGCCTCCCCGGGGTCGTTTAATAGATGGTTCGAGCTCCCACTCTTGCCATCCACGACCCCATGTCATTTATACCTAAAAGACTAAGAGGTGAACAAGTCTTGAGTTTAGCTGAATGTTTTGTGTAATATCTATATTTTATATACTAATTTTAGTAAGATACGGTTTTTTGTGAATTGCGGTCGCTAATATAACATAGCTATAATATCTAATAATAGCTAAGACTAGTCAACATTAATCAGTTTTAAATGATAATTCAAGCTGCTTACATTCATTATGTAAATATTCAATAAGTTATTTTCGTATCCATTCATCCAGTTTGCAGTAAAATCAAATTATAAGTATTAAGTTCATAAAACGCAAGTGACAAGAATTAGGAAAATAAATGAACACAACACCGATATTTTGTATGTGTTACACAATGTAAACACACACAAAATATCGGTGATAACAATGTGTTGTGCATGCTATCCAAAGAAATTTTACACACTCTTTACAGTATAGGTACTATTACATGAGTCAAGCTAACAATAATATCGTAGGAAAAACAGACTGATTTCGATGTCCGAAGTTACCTGCACACAAATTGCTCGATCGAGAATGAGCTTAAATCCTTGTCACTCGCGAGGCGACCCGTGCCCAGCAATGGGAAAACGATGGGTTGATGATGAATGTAAAAAGTGAAAGGGGTGGTCACCTGGCGGTGCGCATCCTGAGCGCGGCGCAGTTCTCCTTGCACTTGTAGGCGAGCACCTGCTTGATGCGGCTGACCTCGACATCGGGGAAGTGGCGGCTCACGTAGGAGATGAGCGCGTGCACGCGGCGGCGGTCGAGCGGCGGCTTGGTGGGGCGCGCCTCCTGGCCCGCGCGCGACCAGCGCTGCCCCGTCACCGAGCACGTGGCCAGCTCGATGGGCGAGAACAGCGCCGCCGCCAGCCCGCGCGTCACCTTGCGGTAGTCCCCCCACTTCACGCCGCGGAGCAGCTCCTCGCGGATCTCCACGCCCTCCCCCAGCTTTATCTGTAGACGCCAGTCCGACATTTATCATTCCACGTATTACGACTAAAATATCGCAAGACTAAAATTGTTTAGTTACTGTTATTGAAAAAAAAAATTTAAATTCCCAAACCTACTAGTGACCACTTAACACCAGGTGGTGTGCATGCTCGTTTAATACTTTTATTTTTTAAACAAAAACCATAAACAAATCACAAACATACCAGTGGCCACTTAACAGCGGGTGGCCTGGATGCTCATTTGCTACTTTATTCAATAAAAACAATATTCAATAAAAAACAATTCCCAAACATACCAGCCGCGGGGCGACGGCGCCGCGCTCGTTCTCCCGCTTGAGCACGAAGGGCAGCGCGCGGCGGTGCTGCTCCAGCCACACGGCGTCGGGCACCGGCCGCGTGCGCCGCCCGTCCCACCGCCCGCCCCCGCCCATCACTGCTGACACCGACACTTCATAATGCTGCTTTCCCAACTGCTCGACTGGCCGCGATCGTCATCAATGTGCTTTTAGCCATGCTAATTTTTGTGTGCTATTTCGTGTTCCTTTAATTTCGACTGAACTTATTAGAACACGTGTCGTGCCCGAATTGGGGTGATTGTTACGCGCGATCATCCTTACCGATCGAGATATTGTGTAAGGATTGGAGATGCCGATCGAGCAGGTGAAGAAATCCTTAACGTATATAACAAATATAACAAGATGTACTTGTATAGAGCTAGGAAAAAGTCGTTAACCCATAGATAAAATTAAAAAACTTAACACTTGAATAATTATCTTTAAATTGATCTAAAAAGATATTAACGACCTTTTTAAACGATCTTGTCGGAATTTTGTCTGAATGGCGCGCTTAAGATTTTTTGCGCAGTTCTGCAGATTCACTGTCGTAAATCAATTATAAAAAAATTAATCAAGAATTCGTTGTGTCGCACATCTAACTGGATCGGAATCTAACTGTCTATGTAATCTATAACACCAGTCCTCTAACTAGACGAGTACAATTATTCATTTTAATATTAATGATATTGTCCGTGCGCGTGGGTTGAATAGTCTGCATTATTAGAAATCACTCACTTTTTTTTAGTTCACAAAATACAAGTCATTAAAAGATTAGGATAGTGTTTTTTTGATTTTAGACAAAAACCAAGCTCTGTTTGTGATTACGAATGATTACGTGTTTAAATTAAGAATAGAATTTGATCCTGTGCCATTTCGCAACGTTGCAATCGAAAAACTAATTCAAGTAGAATCGGATTTAGTACTTCATATTATAAGTAAATAAAAATGAGGCAATAAGATTGGTGTTTTAATTATTCTAATATTCTTGCAGGATGATTGAAAAAAATTTAACAAAACCAAAACAAAATTATATAGATTGTCTTAACAAAATATATTCTGTAAGGTACCCAACAGAAATTTCTACAATCCAAAAACTATTTAACTTCAAAAACGGATTCCAGATTCAGAGAAAACAGAAACGAACGCTTTTTAGAACTCATATTTCGTAGAAGAAAACAACAAAATAATAAAACAAGTGTACAATTCTTTAAGTCTGAGTCTTTTTGCTGATGATAGTCATAACTCGACTTACGAAGCTAATTTAACCAACGTTCAGTCCTATTCTTATTTTAAACGCATTGTACAAATGCAGCAATGACGGTAGGGTTACAAACCGCAACTATGGTGTAGTGTACAACGATTAGATTTCATCTAATGTAATAGACCTACTTAACACAGCGGTTGACAGCTCGCCTCCTTATTACGAGTTATATATTCATAGTATAAAATGATATTGGTTTCCGCGTCTGTTTGTCTGTATTTCCGTTGCGTGGTCGAGCAACGGATTTAAATGCGGTTTTTAGCTTCTGTTATTTCACAAAAGGTTTATACTATAATAAAACATAATTAAATTATCTAACTACATAGGTAGAAAAAAAAACAACATTTTACAACCAAGTCGCCGAAAAATAAATTTACATGACGTACGTAGGCTAAACCTAAAAGATACATAAAAATGATATACTAGCGAAATGTAGTTCTTCTGAAATTGTAAAGAAAACTCCGCGGTGGTATATCTCTATCAATTACGGTTGACTCACAATAACCATTTCTTCCATTTTTCACTACTTTTTTTTCTAAAAAGCGTGCGAAGCCGGTGGCTAATAATCTATACGATCTTCATCCCTTTTAAAATTACCACGATTTGTTATAACGTATCGTCAAGAACAAAGAGAATTATCCTGAAAAAATGTAATTTACTTCTCATGTTTTATTATAATATAAACATCGCAAAACAGTTAAAATACGCGCAGACATTTGAAAAAACTGACCCAGTTACGCACACAAAGGAAAAGGTAGTGCTATATAACTTTCACATTCTTTTTTTATTTGATAGCAGACTCTTGGACGAATACATTCTGTTACATTTTAATGCGATCAACAACTGAAAATCACGTTACATTCTGAATACTTTATTCTTTAATATTTAGTAAAAAATTACATTGATTAATGTACATACATAAACGTTTTATTTATAATTCTGCACAAAGCTATGCGCAGGTGAACATGATTATATCTGTAAATCGTAATTTACATTGCACTTAAAGTAGATTAACGCAACGCTAGAGCCTCAAATTGACTGATTTATTGCATGGATCAATAAAATTAAAAATTACAACTTGTACAATATTGTATAATAAGTTCTGTATAATTATATTTCTTTATAATAATGAGCTTTAAATTCATATTATTATAAATAGTAAGCTATCTGGTTCCTCGTAGTATTATTAGATTATTGCTTTTCGAAACAAATAGTCCAGTATAAATCACAATAACTGTTATATATATTTGAAACAATTCTTCAAAAAGTCTTGTAGAACTAACATGAAAACGAATCTATATTTTAAGCCCACGATAATGCAAGCTTATCAAGAGGTTCAATGTCAAATATTAATAGTAACACTACAAAATGATCACTAACTTCCAAAGTCACGAATCGAAACCATGGTCATTATTTAAATTATTTTTTTATATTAAAATTTACAAGTAATATATTGTTATTATACTGATGAAACTTCTACAGTCACAAATTCTAAAATTCAATTAAACTCAGCATATTTGAGATTCAATCTAAATTTAAACATTTTAGTTTAAAAGATTATAATAAAAGCTGTGCCTTAACTTACTGATGGGAAGAAAAATATTTTAAGAAAAAAGTGTTGGGTCCAAGTATAATTATAATTATTTAGTCACATAAGCTAGGTATTTAGGATATAATTTATATTTGCAAACTATACAAGCCATATTATTCTCAAAGTCGTAAGATTAAGTTAAAAATAAATGCAACGTCAAATTTAGATAAGGTGAGATCATAAAATTAAAATATTGACTTGAGATCTCCTACTAGTTGGACACCATTGTACGATTAATATAAGACAACTAATATTGTAATTCACAACCCTAATCTCCCCCCGCCTCGACACCGGTGTCCTTCCTAAATGCTCGGTAGGCTTCATCGAACATACTACCTTTTCTAATTTATTTTCATATGACTAGACGCGTTTTTTATCATGGCAATATTATTTCCAAATATCTGAACGAAACTCATTTTAGTATAAAAATACCTATCATATGCGCAATGAAAATAAAAAAATACATTCCTTACATTCTACTTTGTAGAACCGACACTGTAAGTCAGTGACATTACACTGGGTTCGAGACAACTACGGCAAGTATCTAATACAACATAACATTGTGTAACATTGCAACATGCACGTAAAACTGTACCAAAACATTTACTGTAACGTGCGACTTTGTACAAACTATTAACCGGGAGCCTCCAATCACTCAACAATATAACATTTGTGTAAAGATAAAATACTATTGTGTATAAAAAATATCACTATTGCTTTTGTTGCACATCACGAGGCTTAGTAACTCTCGTATCAGACACAAAAAACGGGCGAGCTCGACACTCTTCGTCGCTTTTAAGGATACAAAAAGAATTACACTAGGTACTATGAAAATATCTTATATTTGCTAGGAAGCGACGAAGAATGTGAAGCGAAGTGGATAAGGTGTATATTGTGGTTATGTATGTATAATATGTAAATAACCTATGATAAAATCAGCACCGGTAGCAACAAATGCTATAACAATCAGTCTATTGTCAAAAAGGAAGGTACGTAAGCGGTCCTTTCGACGAGATCCCATTAGCCAGGCACATATTAACTGAGCATGTCTCGCGCTCGGTTTTTCGGTCTACCGAGCTTATGGCACTCGTGTCGGCATTGTTCGTGTAACTAGGTACGAATATATCAAAACACATCTTAAATTCTCGTAAATGAATTTGTAACCTAAACACAACGTTAAATACAAACTGTGTACATATTTAAATATGCAATGGGATCTGGTTGAAGGGATTCTTATTTGGATCTGGCACGGTATAAATATTGAAAGGCACGCCATAAGCGGAGAGGTGTGACGGCAGTTGGGCCCCCGGCGACACTCCGATCACAGACTAGATATATCTATTGACAGTCTTCATAATAACATTACAACGCTAAGCCACATTTTACAATGTTGCCTAACGTTCAGATACAATACATCGCCATCCGCATATCAACAATCTTTAAGTTTACATCTTAACACTTTTCTTCGACTTAAACCGGGTTGCGGAAATTTTAGCTTATTGCATTTTCATAATTTCTTTATGTAATCTATAAAGAGGACCAGGATCACCAGAATTTGTAAAATATTATTATTACAATAATCGTCATGCACAAATATATAAAATTCAATCTCTACAAAAGAATGACAGATATATACCTCACAGCTTAAATCATTTACCTCAAGTTTATGTTAAAACATGTAGCAGAAAAAAAATATTTTTTGTACGGTAAGCAATTATCGATTCCCCTCTAGAGTTCTCAGAAGGGAACGGAGAGCACGATTGTGAGTGCCTGGTCCCCCTTACAGAACGGCGGAGGTCCTCTAGCACAACAAAGAGAGAGCGCGTGGATAGTGTACTAGGGGAAATGCCTTGCGGGCCGAAGCGCGGGCAGCGGTGGCGGCGGCGGCTTGAAGCGCGTGAGGTGCTGCGCCAGCGTGTGCCGGCGCAGGTACAGCGGCGTCTTGAAGCTACGGCCGCAGGTGGCGCACACCACCGGCTGCGCCTCGTGGATCAGCCGCACGTGCTGCCGCAGGTTGGACGCGTTGGAGTACCGCCGCCCGCACTGCGCGCACCGCACGCCGCCCGACGCGCCGCCCGCTGCCAACAACACCACGTTCGCACTGCGCACTCTGCGCATGCGCGCCCCTACCGCCGCCGCTTCACCGCCCCGGCCGCCCCCGCACCCGCCATCCACGCGCCCACACAACCGCCCGCTTCTCGTGCTAATAGGATTACGCTCTTCTAAACATACTACGTGCACCGTTGAAGTTAAATGCCCTAAATGTAATCGATCATTCACATCGAACTTTGATCAAAGAAATTATAAAAAAAAACTATGTCTCAAGGAGATACTATCTAAGTTTTTTAAGGAACATAAGAGTAGCAGTACTCAATTTTATAAATAAAATCCAGATTTGTATTTTTAGGATAACCAGAATACACAGTTCGGAGGAAGCTCACGATCAAAGACAAAAATTACGGCTGACACGTTAGTTTTGTATTGCATATCAACATTCACAAAATGTAATATTTATATTGTCACATCACAAAAGCAAGTCCGTGACTGTCTTTAAAATTTGATAATTAATATCGAAAATATAACTGGATAGTTGAGACGTATTTTTATTTCTCAACATAAAAAATTGATTGAGGAGAGGGAAAGCGTGAATCCTATTAGCATGTGAAGAGTGGTAGAGGACGGGCGCGTGAGGTGGCGCGGCGGCGTGGCGGCGGTGCAGCGCCGGCGGTCGTCGCGCGTCGCCCCGACACCCGCGCGCCTAGCCACCTGATTCGATTCAAAAACGCGCGCGCTCTCTTCAATGCCGATTGATTCTATGTGATAAAAGAGGTTCGCCGGGGGCGCGGCTGTCCGAGTCGACGTGTGCGTGTAGGAATGACGTGATAGTGATGTTTAGAGGATTTCATATTTACCTTCTGCATTCTCGTCCCGTAGCTCGGTGTTCATGCCGGCCATGAGATCCATGTTACCTGCGGAAAATGATTACTGTTAATTCACTATTGATTCATTATGTTGCCATCATTTACATATGTAGGTAATCATCGATTACGCACCTTGTAAGGCGGCGAAAGGATTGGCAAGCGAATTATTCTCATTGTAGTACATGGGCTGAAAGCCTGTCCGCTCCTCATCGCTAGCTTCTTGTTCCATTACTTCCATTTTTGGCTCGAGAAGATCCGACGCGGTAAATTCTTGACACTTCTCTGCTCTTTCTGATTCCCCAGGATCCATGAGAATATCATTCTCTTCATTATTCACCTCCGTCGCTTCGAGATCAGTTTTCACCCTTAATGTCGGGTAATTGCACGTTTCGCTATAGTCATCATTATTAGGCCTCATTTGACTAGAAGTTTGAAAGGGAGCTTCTACGCTGAGATTATTTCTGGCAACATCGGGAGAATTTCTCGCAGAGCGTCGATTCGAGCTCTTCTCATGGTCATCGGCAGAGGTCGATTCAACATTTTGGCTTGCGGCTTTGGAGGAGGAGGTAGAATGTGACGGCTTGGCGCTGAGCAAATTACGTAGTTGAGAAGGAGGAGATTTACGATTCACTTTCTGTAAGTAAAAGTAGAAAATATAGCCACTCCTGTATCTTAAAATTATTATATTATTCACAATAAAAATAAGCATCTAAACATTACTTTATCGTTGTGTTGTGAGCAGTCTGTGAGGCCGCGGATCTGTAGCGCGTCGGCTGTGCGCAGGAAGGCGCTGAGCTGTGCCTGCGCGATGTTTACTTGTCCCACGTACATAAACTGAAGAAGAGCACGCACGTGCGACACTTCGCAGTCGCGCATGAATATTATCGGATGAGGACATGGATTGTTCTGGAAAAGGAATTAACAAATGAACATTTTTATTATTATACATATACATTATGTGAAATAAATTCTAGATAAGTTATATATAATAAAACTGAGGCTTTCTTTCTTAGATTGTTTACATCAAAACAATTTAGTTATACATGCGACCTTAGGTTAAGTTGCCACTACTGCCTACACACATAAGCAACCTCAAACAAAACTAAAGCCACATAAACACATATTACTTCTCCGATCACCTTGAATTGGTATACAAGAATCACAGCCACCATTTTGACATAAATATACTTGTAATACCAATATGAAAAACATCAGTGTCACAAACTATACCATTTACTGCCATTTTACTACCATCTAAGAATTATTATTTACATATGTTCTTTTAAAAATATCATAATGAGGTTGATTGTATTAATCTTACTGGTACACATTAGGATTTAGTTTAGACTCTGATCAAGATCATATTTAACTATGATCAAGAAACCCATAGGCAATGCATTAATATTAAATTATATATAAAACGTTGCTTGTTGTTATAAACCACCTTATATTATTTACATTGGTTATTTGATACAAAATAAATTTGATAGTAGAACCACCTTTCACAGCCTTTCTCTTTCTGCCTTTTGTAGAGCAGCCTTTTATGAAACAGTTTTTAAAATTGGCAATAGTGTTTATAATTTTATTATTGTTTATTTTGTTACCATTAATCTAACGCTAAGGACCATAATGTGGCCCATAAGGGACAACACGCTTAAAACTTTCCTCCTGTACCTATATATTGCATACAGACAAATTTGCAAGCACAACTAGTATATAAAAATCCTATAGAATACTTGAACTCATTTTATATAATAGCTGTCCTATTTAACAGCCTTTTCACACTGGGGCTCTGAATATGTTTTGTATAAGCATAATTTATCATTAAAAGAAAATTTAGAATTATATTTATCTAAGTAAATGTGTGCTTTATATATACACAATATATGTTACCTCTTGATATCCTTCTTCTTACATAAACATGACAAGACCATAATAGTTGAAATCTTATCAATGATGTAAGAGGTCAATGACAGATTTTGTAGGGTTGTGTTTTGCAAGTGTCTTTTTTTAGTTTCAACTATTTTACTTTTTAGAATTCAAAGTATCACCATAACAATGCATGTGCATGTAAACAGAGATAAATATTTCATAAAATTATAAAAATACACCCAAGTAGGCACTTATTGATTAATTAATTATTTAAACTAACAAAACATGCCATTAAAAAATTAACTGGTTTTAAATATGTTTGCAAATCATTTGCACTGTTTAACATTTGTATCTGGTAAATGTAATCTATAGAACTCAAGCATTTTCCTTAAGAAACATCAAGATTGATATCTAGAACATTGAAAACACACATAATAGACAATTTGTACAGTATGAAAACTTCTATAAGGTAGTTAATGGACATGGTGAATGTTATAGATACAAAATTTTCCATTTGTAACATTCACTCACACTATATTTTACTTAGTTTTTATTTTCTCCATATTTTATTCAATTCTTAAAATGATTTCAACTTGACTATTTACATAAAAACTGAATTAAGTGAATTAACTCTTGTTGAATACTGTTTAATTTAAATAAAAATGAAATATTATTTAATTAAGAAAAAGGTTATTTATGAAATGAATAGAGATAAGATAGAGCACAAAGCAAAAGCATTATGGAATCCTATTCTATACTTTCATATTTATTACTAGAAAGCCACCCAATAAAAATGTAGGAGCAAAGCTACAAAAAGCATTATTTAAACTAAAAATGTGTTAGTAACATAGATAGAATACATTGACTTTTTTCGATTTAAAAGATGTAGTAAAGGCTCAATGGTAATGAATTAATTAGAAATTGTGAAACAGAATTCTAAAGTAGGTACAAATAAATGAAATCACGAATACTTAACCGGAACGCGAGACATGGCATTTGTAAGTAGATCAAGTGTTTTATACATAACAACTTTCACTAGAGTCATTGTAATGGTGACACATCAAGTGTGGGGAGTGAAAGATGGACTTACTTTGAATAATTCCTTGAAATAAGAACTACACGCGGAAAGAAC